>JAXGGA010000157.1:0-307800 GCA_038373865.1 Uloborus plumipes
ATGACAAAACAAAAGTCAGAAACTTAAGAGCGAACGTGTCAAAATACACGTCCTCGAATGAAACGCAAAATAATTGGTTTCCTTTTAAACAAAATTATTTCGATCGAATGAAAAAAGAAAGAAAAGCTCGAACGTTTAAAGCTGAAAAATTCATGCCAGTTGAAAAACGATCGTGGAAAAAGACAACAAGCGCTAATTGATTTTGATAATGATTTTCGCTTATTCTCCGCTTTGGGTAAAATGATTTAGGATTTATTTTTAACCGCTCGCGAAAGCTACATTAACATTCTTAATGCGCTCGGTGGTGTAAATTTGTTTTGCAATAAAGTAGAAAGTTAGCAACTTCATTAAGCAAATGCAAGTTGCATAGGAGTGGTTCTATGTTTATTTTATAATATAGCACGTAAACACCATTTACCAAAAAAAAAAAATAATAATAATAAAATCAGTAGAAGTACATGGCATAGAGAATATTAATTATATTGCCATATAAAGATAATTTTGTTTCCAGAGGTCTTTTAAAAAAGATTTGAGATTCTTAATCCTGTGTATTTTCTTTCTTCATGCTGATTGCAAGTGTTGAATGACTATTTTGGATAAAGAACAACTAATCATTCGAATTTTAATGACAGTCAGTTATGAGTCAAAAAACGAACAGGTTGATTAAAATAGGCGGGTGAAATTGGACATCTCAAGTGCAATCATGACAATCAAATGCTACATATTTTGCTCTGTAAGCGATAGATTTTTACTGTGCTTACATAAACATTTGTTTGCTATTTAACAAACGAAATAAAGAGGGGTTTTGTGTATTGCAAACTAATTGAGCTCAGTGAACCGCATAAATAAAAATAAGGAGAATGACGAAAAAGAAGTAAAAATGATATGTCGTCAACGAGAAAGGAAGAAACTGATTGTTTAGCATTTTTTCAAGTGTCCTTACATTTACATTTGAAAAATAAGATACTACAAAGATCAATTCTTGAAAAGAAAGCCGAAAAAAAACAAAGCAACCATAGGAAATGAAAGATCTGATAAGGTAATTAAATTCTAATGAAGATAATATCTAATTACAAATGATAGGAGATTAAGTTTACTTATTAAGAATTACTTCTTCTCTCGAGAGCGAAGATGGAGAGCTGTAATCATTTAAGGATAACTTTGAGCATTGTCGATTAATTTTGCGTCACTACAAGTGCTTTTAGCATATTTCAATTTAAGATAAAAAAATGAAAAAATGGAAAGCCCAATCAGTCAGTTGTTTTAACAGAGAACAATTTCACTGTATCTCCTGACACATTTTAATATTCAGATTTCGAAATTCGCAATCCAACTACACTGGCGGAAAAAAAAATCCCAACACCAAGAAAGACTTGTGTTAGATAAACGAAATTTGGTAGGCGTGTTTATACAACTGAAAGATGACATCGATTGAAATTTCTTGTTCCGCGCATAAGTGTGGCGCAGCTGGCGCCACTCAGAACATGCAAATAAGGCTTGTTTCAAAAGCGTGTTGTGAAGCTTGTGTGTATTATTTTTCCGTGAAATTTGACGAATTGCGTTCATGTTAGCCAGGAATACCTTTAAGAAGACGAAGAAGCCATTATCAACAGCTCACCGAGTTTGAACGAGGTCGTACAATTTGGCTACGAAAAGGTGGATTTTCATTTCGCGATATTGCAGAAAGACTTGAGTGGGAATGTTTCCACCATGCATGATTATTGGAAGCTATGGACAAGGAATGGTACTACCTCAAGAAGATCGAGTTCCGAGCTGCCACGTGGCATGACTGAGAAGGAAGATCGCCTAATCTTGCGTACGGCTGTGGCGCATCGTACTGCATCTGCGGCTGACATTCGAGCTGCAGTGGATACACTAGGTGGCCAAAAGTATCCGGACACTTTCAAAAATTCACATTTTTACATATAGCTCGAGAAATAAGTGATCAATTGTTCTTTAACTTTAGTCATACAAAATATAGGCTTCACCGAACATTACCAAGTTGAAATTAAATTACCCTTGCATTTAGGGGACGACAAGAAGGAGGTTGAAAGAAAAACCGCTTTTTGACCATAACTCTTCGAAAATAGCTCGGAATAAGCTATCAATTTCAGTAATTAATTAGCATACTATGTATAATTACTGTACAAATTTTTATGAACGTACCACTCTTACTTCTGAAGATATGAAACATTTTTGAAAAAACGGCAATTTTATTTGAAGGGTTTTTGCTCATAACACGCAGAGTTTTTGATCAAACCTTATCACAACTTCAGGAAAGATGACAAAATACAAGCGAAAGAACATACTAAAACGGTAAATAAAAATATTAAAAATTCTATGAGATATGAACGTTAAAAGGAAATATTTTTTCACGGCGCATGCGCGAACAACAGAAATTTATAACTACAAAAATATTGTAGCCTGATTTATACTGCATCTTATAAAAAAAGTTCCAGTTGAATATCATGAAAAATGAAAAAGATATCAGAGATCTAGTGAGCTGTATTTCATTCATTCGCAGACAATACATAAATAGTGAGGGTCTGTCCACAAAGAGCTATTTTTAAATTGAATCGTTTATTTCGAAAAGGTAACATCTCTATTTTGATCTCCTCTGTCTCTTTAGAAAATTAAACAGCGCACGGTTATAGTTTTGAATGTCATAATCAATGATTATTTGGTAAATTATTGCAGTAATTGTGTACTTAACTAAAGGCATTTTTTCATTGATTATGACATTCAAAAATATAACCGTGCGCTGTTTAATTTTCTAAAGAGACAACGTTTCAGAGGGTGTCCGGATACTTTTGGAAGCCTACGTATAAGGTCTTTTTGGCCGAACAGACGAAATATGACGACAATGCCGAATATAAATTTTCAAACTGTATACAAATTAACATTGAAAAAAAAAATGATCGATTGTCACCACACTATTTGTGGACAACCCCTCACTATTTATGTATTGTCTGCGAATGAATGAAATACAGCTCACTAGATCGCTGATATCTTTTTCATTTTTCATGATATTCAACTGGAACTTTTTTTATAAGATGCAGTATGAATCAGGCTACAATATTTTTGTAGTTATAAATTTCTGTCGTTCGCGAATGCGCCGTGAAAAAATATTTCCTTTTAACGTTCATATCTCATAGAATTTTTAATATTTTTATTTACCGTTTTAGTATGTTCTTTCTCTTGTATTTTGTCATCTTTCCTGAAGTTGTGATAAGGTTTGATCAAAAACTCTGCGTGTTATGAGCAAAAACCCTTCAAATAAAATTGCCGTTTTTTCAAAAATGTTTCATATCTTCAGAAGTAAGAGTGGTACGTTCATAAAAATTTTTACAGTAATTATACATAGTATGCTAATTAATTACTGAAATTGATAGCTTATTCCGAGCTATTTTCGAAGAGTTATAGTCAAAAAGCGGTTTTTCTTTTAACCCCCTTCTTGTCGTCCCCCAAATGCAAGGGTAATTCAATTTCAACTTGGAAATGTTCGGTGAAGTCTATATTTTGTATGACTAAAATTAAAGAACAATTGATCACTTATTTCTCGAGCTATATGTAAAAATGTGAATTTTTGAAAGTGTCCGGATACTTTTGGCCACCTAGTGTACCGTCGTGACCCAAGGAACGGTAAGAAACTGTTTACTTCAAGGACAGCTCCGAGCCAGGCAGCCTGTAGCCGGTAATCCATTGACTGCAAACCATTGCCTTTTCCGACGGCAGTGGTGCCACGACAGAGCTCACTAGAGGTCGGAGTGGAGATCTGTTGTAATTTTTGATGAAAACGGATTCTGAATTAGTGCCAGTGGTGGCTGTATATTGATAAGAAGGAGGCTAGGGGACCGCCTGCATCCAAGCGGTCTACAGCCTAGACACACGGGACTCACACCTGGAGTTATGGTCTCTGAAGCAATTTCCTACGACAGCAGGGGCATTCTTGTGGTTATTCCAAACTCACTGACTGAAAATTTGTCATCAGTCTGTTAATTTAACCAGTAATACAGCCCTTCATGAGTAGCATTCAAGGGGGCGTTTTCCAACCGGATAACGCTCGCCCTCACATCGCTGCTGTAACGCAATGTGCTCTACAGAGTGCTGACATGTTACCATGACCTGCAAATTCACCAGGTCTGTCTCCAATTGATAACGTATGGGATATCATGGGATGGCACCTCGAGCATCATCCACAGTCAGCAATGACGGTCCTAGTATTGACACAGCAAGTGCAACAAGCATGGAACTCCATACCACAAAGTGACATTCGGCACCTGTATGACATAATGCATGCACGCTTGCAGGTTTGCCTTCAAAATTCTGGAGGTTACACCCTCTATTAAATTAACATAATTTCACATTTGCACAGCATTTTCTTGAGCTTAAATTAGCCAGTGATCTTGTGCATTTAATCAATTAAACATGTTAACTAGACAACTGCATTACCCAAATTTCATTACTCTACGGCAATTTTTTCTTGCTGTTGGGATTTTTTTTTCCGCCAGTGTATTTCTGTTGAATATTTCTATTTCCACACTGTAAACAATGAATGTTGTTTTTATAGTATACAGCTAATTTTACAGTAATAAACTAAAATTACTAATTTTACAGTAGTAAATCGTAAAATTACTAGTTTACAGTAATAAACTGTAAAACTGCTAATTTACAGTTTATTACTCAGCATTTTACAGTTTTAAACTGGAACCTCTGCTGCCAGTATTGCGTGTTGTTTTTACAGTACAACACAATTTTATGGTAATAAACTGTAACGTTGCTATTTTACAGTAATAAACTGTAAAATTGCTAGTTTTACCGTAATAAATTGTAAAATAATTAGTTTTACAGTTTATTACTGTGCTTTTACAGTTTTAAACTGAAACCTCTGCTTTCAGTATTCTACTGTAAAAACAACAACTTTTTTTTTGCAGTGCATGCACTGAAGAAGGGTGGTCCTTTTATTTCCTGCACTTTAGAAATACACATTTGTGCACATATTTTATACCACAGATCAAATTCCACGTTCTGGAGAAGTACGTTTTTAAGTCCGAAATATCTGTATCTCAAAATGAAACTAATGTGAGTCCCATTATCACTACATTTCAGTCGATCATAAAAACGTTTGTTTGGTGCATACTAAGGTTGGGGCTCAGGTTCTTATATCACAGGTAAGTAAATATATAAATGATTTTTATTCATTTATTTACACAATTACGGTGCTATGGTTCAATGCAGAATAGAATTCTACATAAAATGCAATAATAACCTGAAAATCGCCATTTTTAGACTTCTGTTAGTGTGGCCGTGAAGTTCAGATATGAGTAAGCATTTATTTATTATTTATTATTAATTTATTAATTAATTTTTTGACAATCCAGGCTTTAACTAATGGCTTACAAACTGTACCTCCATTTAACTGCATTAGAGAAAAAGTTTTTTGTTACTCCGAAATGCATGTTTGGATGTATATCTTAATATAAAAAAATTACGTGTCCCTGTGTTTGTGGTTAATGGACTCCTCAGCTAATGAACCGATTTTAACCAAATTTCGAACGCAGTTTCAGTTTGGTCCACCTTAAATGATAGGATAGTTTTTATCTCAATTTAGTACCGCGATATATTTTTTATTACAAATTATCTATTTAGCTACCAGCTTTTCTGTATTCTTGGCTAAGCCTTTTTACTAAGCCTTTTTTGACACCTCCATGGCTGAGCGACATAAAGCACACGTTCTGGAAGCTTCCGGAGCGCAGTAAACAGGTTGTAAGTTAGCGGTGCGTTGAGTGTTATTTGAATTTTTTGTGAAGTAAATTATAAACAAACGCGTTATTTCCCTTGAAATTTATATGTGATAAGTTGTCAGAAACGAGTCACTTAAGAGTTTTTACGCCTCTGAAGCTGAGAGGTGGAAAGCGCTTGGTGGGACAGCTCCTGGACTGCATTTAAGTGGATGTTCTTCTTACTACTATTATATATACAAAAGTTTGTTTGGATGGATTCATTGATGGAGCAGTCAGTTGATAAGCAGTCCGAAAAAATTATCTTTTTAACTAAGCCTTTTTTGAGCCTCTGTCGCCAGGCAACATAAAGCACATGTTCTGACAGCTTCTGGAGCACAGTAAAATAGGTTGTAAATACAGAAACAATAATGGATGATTAATGTAGGTACTTAATTTTTTTTTGTATTTTCTAATAAAAAAAACTTAATAAATTCAAAAATTTACTTATTTATTGCCTTTAAGGCGGAACAGAGTTCGAAGGGTCAGCTAGTTTTATATATATTTCCTACGCTCTGAAATTTGTCTGTGTCTTAACGGGTTGGTTTCCCTCAACTTAGACCATAGTTTATTAGGTCCTCTTGATTCGGGAGAAAGTGAAAAGTTTGACAAATTCCACTTCCTTTTCACACATACAGCAGTTAAGTTTCACGATTTCGGTACTACATAAAAGTCGCTTAAAATACCACCAGACTGCACACCGAATTAAAGCAGAGTAATGAAACCAAACCAACACCAAAAACACCCAGATTGTCCATTAAAGGTTTCGCTTACAAGAGCTCGTTTACGATAATGCGAAAAGCCAGGGAAAAACCAAAAAAGGTTCACTAAGCTGACGTTATTTCCATAGTTAGAATCATCGAATTCCCCTCCTTGATTGTTGCTCGCGTGAATGGGTTTAACGATTTGAGCTTAACAGTAGCATTATCCCGTGCGCAAAAGGCTACTGGTCTTATTTCTTACACGAATCAGATGGAGAGAAATCTTATTAACTTCTTCCCATCTTTCTATGTGGCCTTTCACAGCGAGTATCACAACAAAAATAAACGAATCATTAAACTAGCATCATTCAGAACGAAGAAGGACCATAAAAATAGTCATAAAGCCTTCAAAGTAATGAACTGAAGTTTAGAGAAATTTCACTACCTCGTGCGACAGTGTTGAGGATTCATCTTTTTTTGAGGATTTTGTGCACGCACTGTAATGAAATATGAAAGGCTAGAGTGTGAGTTCATAAAAAAGTTGGGTTTTAGTGCCAATTCTTTGAGTGGATATGTGAATGTCGCATAATTTCTCGCCGTAATATATGAAGAAGAAAACACAAAGTTGTTCTTTAAATATATGAAGCCACAAATTATTCGATTCATTTCCCGATTGCTTGCAGAAAGGCGAATAATAGTAGTTTTCCCTAAATTTAGAACTTTGGTATATTGATTGGATGAAAATAATACATAAGTAGATATATTTTGAACCATAATTTAACGATATTATGCTATTTTTCCTTTTACTGAATTAATGTGAGTCTGATTAAACATGTGATGAGCTAACATGGACAAAATTTCCGTGAGTTTTCTAAAAAAAAAAAAAAAAGGAAAAAACAGGCTAATAGGCTAACAGCCGATTCTAAAATCGGAGTTTTTGACCTTTAAGTTGGAAGACTACGTCGGATTTAGCATAGGTTTTAGTTTGAAAAATTTACAAAACAAAATGTTTCAAACAATGTTGTATAATATTGAAAACTATGTACTACAATTGCTGGAAATGACTACGAAGCATTTTAAGTGCTCGAAAGGAGTCGCTGCCTACGATTTCTAAAACAGAAATAGAAAACAAGAAAACCTCGATACATAAACACATAAGGGAACCAATACAATTATTACCATAGATGTATTATAATAAACGTTAAATATACGTTAAAAGTTCTACACTTACTTATTATTCTGCCGTCATAACTTAAAAGGCCCTCAATCTACATTTTGCTGCATTTCACTTTTACAGAGTCTTTGTTGTTTGTTCAAAGGTATAATTACCGTAAAATGGGGTGAATCGGTACACTTTTCAGCTTTGATTGTAAAAAAAATTAGTTAAAAGATTTTTTTAATTTGATTTTTTGGGTAAAAACTTGGATCTTGCTTTGCTTTTGATATTCCAAGCAAAGACATAACATTTTGCACAGTTATTATTTATATATATAGGAATTTACAGGAGTTCCGAATTACCCCGCTGATAGGGGTCAATCGGAACACATGTTAAAATTTTTATTTTTTTCAATTTAACCTGTAATAGGTCTCACAAACATGAGTAATATTGATGGGGGAGAATAAGAACAGATAGTTACTGTCAAATAAAAGTTTATTTTCTATACCAGTAAACGTTTATGATTTGTCAAAATTCAAAATAATTTTGAACTTATGAAAAATTAAAATTAATTTTAAGAAATGCTTTTGAATTGAAATACAAAGATTTAACATAAATTGAAGTCACTCATGTCGTCCACAAATATGTACTTGTCCTTAAAACTAGCAGTTGTGGCTTGGCTTAAGTTTTTTCATAACATCTTCTGGGATGAACGCTGCCTTTTCTTTAGTTTCTTAAAATCTCTGGGTTTCGGGGATTGTCCTGTAAGATTTTCCCACTTATTCATCACTGTCTGTGTGCTGGACTTTTGCTACATAAAGTCTGTATGACTTTCCCCATGTATTTTAAGTAAAAAGAAGTCTCCTGGAGCAAAAATCTTTTTAAATCTGCAACTTTCTGTCATTCTAAGATCTAGTTGCTCACGAGAAGGGATAAACAGTAATAAATCCTTGTCCTTGTCTTGACTAGAAGAATTGGGGTTAGAATCTTGATTTTTCAAACAGTTTCCTTTAAATAAGTTTGAATTGGAACAACAGAACAAAGTGTTCCGATTCACCCAGCAAATCCTTATCCTATGACATTATGAAGAATTTTTCATTTTTATGCCACAATTAAAATATGTTGTCTCTTCTAATGTGGTACTCTGTTGCTCAGATATATGCATAATTAAAAAATACTATTCTTAGATTTGAAATATAAAGGGGTCTGTACTTACAAAGTTTTGCAGACCATGAAAACTTGATGTTTTTTAGCGTTCCGTTTGCAGCCTCGCACAGAAGTCAATTGTGTTACCAGAATGACAAAAATATTTTTTTCCTACTTCTTATAATATTACCTTTCTAAAAAAAAATTAACTGCCAAAAATACCCGACGGTATATTTATGAAGAATTTCTTTGTATGATCAGGAAGTTTTGTTCCGAATCACCCCGCTGTTCCTATACACCCCATTTTACGGTATCGAAGAAATTTAAAATGATATTCTTGCAGGGAACTTATGAGCTATATATTTTTATTAAAAAAAAAAAGCATTTATGAATGTTAAAATCTTATGTCTTCTAGCTTTTCCCAACATTTTGTTCCCATTAGACTTTATTTCGTGTGACGCAAGTACTGTTCTCAAACACTTTTTAAAACGAGAAGCATTGTCGCCATTTCCGGATGAAAAATGAATCTATATTTCTCAGGTGAATACTACAAGTAGGTACAAACAATTCAGTTTTTTTCCCTTTTTCTTGGAAAATGCAAAAAACAAACATTTTTTCACTATTTTCGAGGACTGTGATGATTTCAGTTAAATGTAATTAAACTACCATTTCTAAATGTCCTTATGTCTTCTACAAACAAAAAGTTTCGCCAAAAGTAAGAGATTTTTTTTTCTCCAAATTTTGCAGTTACCTAGTTGTAGTGCTCAGCCGACGATTTGTTTTCTCTGTTTCTGAAAAGTTGTTGCTCATTTAAAATTATCGACTTACTACTAGTACTTAAATTTTAATCAAAAAAAAAAAAAAAAGTTCTACTGCGGTGGAGACTTAAAAATCAAAACATGGTGTTATTTTCCCCCTTTCGGGATTAATAATCCGAATGTTCATTCGCATTAGCGATACAACAACATATTACTGCAGTACATTTTTATACGAGATAAATGACGATTTAATAATGAATACAAAACTACAGATAAATGCACATAAATGCAAAGAAATTTATGATAAAATAAGAATCTTTGTGCTCGAAAAGTAAAAGCAAAAACGCAACGTTGAAAAGCACAAATGAGCAGGAATACTGCAGACCCGTGTTTTGACTTTACAAGGAATGCCTTTTTCAATGCAAAAGTGTGAGCTAATGGATGCAAATACATCCGACAAAAGCTTCCATCGGATGTTTCTGCATCCATAAGCTCACTTTTTTTTGCACTCAAAAGGCGTTCCTTGTAACGTCGAAACACGTGTCTGCAGTCTCCCTGCGTATTCGTGCTTTTCAACGTTGCATTTTTGCTTTTGCTGCTTTCAAAATGTGTGGTGGAATAAAGCCATATTAAATATGAAACTGCAGCTAAAAGAGGAAGAGAGTCGACAGCTACGGGACAATACATTTAACAATAGGATAAGCAAAATACATTTCCTCGCCGTGAACTGAATGAAAATAAATAGTGCCTTATATTGGCAGTTTTTCAGCAGATGGCTATAAAATACATAAAATATGTACTTACAGTCCTAAGGTAAACAAACGCATGCAGCGATGGAAATTGAAATAAATCTCATAGTATGCGAACAGGAAGAAAAATGCTTACCTGAAAAAGGAAAAATAAACATTATCAATAAAAATAAATGCATCCAAACATTATATTGTGATTTATTGTAAAAAACGAAAAATAATAGATGATGGATGCACAGTAGTTTTGTACGCTGTATACAGTTGATAATTTGTTCTAACGACCACTTAGTGTAAATAAATAAAAATGACTTCTGTTTGTGTCCTAATATGTGAATTAGACACAATAAAGTTGTGAAATAGATACCTATTTTTCAATATTAGCACAGGAAATGGAAAAGGAAACAATTTCTTTTAAGGATTAAGCGAACATTTCAATTCGGCAATTATTTTGGATTTAAAAATTTTAAAAAGTTAACCATTTTTTCTCCCAGATCAATCACTGTTTAAGCCTCTACCCCCCGACAGGATTTAAAAAGACGATAAGGTACGTTTCACGAGAAAACGAGCTTTTTTGTCCCGTAAGTGACAGCTCATTTTAATTTTTAAAAATAATTTAAAAAGGTAAACGAACAAAATATTCAGCTTAAGAAATCCCACATACGTTTGTAATTTCTTAAGCAACAACTATTTGGCTCATTACCTTTGAAAATTACTTTGAGCTGTCACGTGCGGTCAAAAAAACGGCTTTTTCGAAAAATGGCCCTATTTATGTTATGAACAAGAGAAGAACAGAATAAAAACTATGGTTATATGATAGTCATATGATACAGAAGCTATTTTTTGCAATATAAGAGAAACAGAATATACAGTCACTAGGGAGAACACACAGCAGAGGGGAAAAAATCATTTTTTATTCAGCCATCAAGCGTACAAAGAAAACAAGTAAGATATCAATCACATTGATTCAACTTGTAGAATTTTGATAAAAAGTTGTATTCATATTAAAGTATAGCCTAAACAACATTCTGGTTAAAGACAGAAATAAATTCTAAGTGTTCATTAGACTGTCCCAAATTTTTTTTTTTTTTTTTTTGAAAATCAATACGCATACCCACTAAAGTTGTGCCAAATGATAATTTAAAGATGTGGTGAAAATCTTAACCAAATATTTTAAGATTAACAGACCTCTCATGAACACCCAAATCATTTTTTTTACCACTTTTTTGGTATTAAAAATTGACGTGATTCACTAAATGTTTGTTTTTCTTTTTTTTCAATATGTTATTCATTAATTATCTTTCAGCAAAATGAAGATTAAAATATGTTTCTCACATTAAAACCAGTTATTTATAGTTAACTTTATTGTTTTCAGAGCTCTGAACCTCTTCAACTTTAACTGTATCTCATGTCAACAGAACACTGTCATTTTGTTCTTGACCTAATAGCAGCTCTAAAGTTAAAACTGCATATTAGCATTTTTGCAAAGACTAAAGCTTACATTCTTTCGTTTCAAGTTTATTAGTTTAATTTTTATTGTTTAGTTTTATTTATATAGACTGTTAATGTATAGTTTGAGTGCACAGTATTTTTAAAATGAGTTGTGTTACTGAAATCAAAACCAAAAGTAGTTTCTACAAGATCAGCTACTAAAGTATGCTTATAGGACAAACCCATTTCAGTTATTGACATACAGAATAACAACCATTGCCAACAAGTGGTGAAGTACTATGCCGGCTATTTCATGATTTTGAAATAAGAAAATTAACATTGACAGAAAGCTGCTCAAATGTTATTAGTGAAATATTGTTGTTATGGCAAGCAGCAAAGATACCAACAACACAAAAACAAAACCAAATGCTGTTACACAACTAAAAATAATGTACGAGAACTATGTCAAAACTGGTAAAAATAAACACAGAGCATCCGAGAGGAACGACGAATTGAAAAAGAGTTTACTGAAGAAATGAAAAAAAACTATTTGACATTTCTCATGCTGACTGTGAACATCTCATTAAATACCTGAAGATTGGAAAGTTCCTCCGGACAAAGAGGAAAAGAGAAAATGATGATGGTTATGAGGCGACGATTATAGGATTTCAAAAAGCAACAAGAAAAAAAAAAAAAAAAAAAAGAAAAAACGAGAAAATAAAAAGAGAGAGCAGGAAGAAAAAGCGAAACCAGAACTACAACAAGGATTGACATTGGAATCTTCATTTGATGTTAGATCAAGATTGGACATACACGAATCAAAACCAAGCACTTCTGCTGACTTAAATGATACAATGATGAGTTTGACTTGCATTCAGTGTTAGTAAGTACTACCAGAAACAACTTTCTACATCATCATCAGGTTTATCTTCTATCAAGGATACAAGTGTGCAGGTTCCAACAGTTAACAAAAGAAAATTATTGGATGATTCTTTGTTTGTAGCAAGTTTAGACAGAACCAAAACTAGCCTTCGGGAAGAAGCAATGCATATTGTTACCCCAGCATTGCAGGCGGTTGGGGTAAATGTTGACGAGTTAACCTGCACTCTTCCATACATAGCTCAGTCCATCCAGGAAAGTAAAACGTTTAGAAAGTGATGAACAGATTAGCCAAACATTCTCTCCTAACGTTCCACTCGTGGTACATTTTGATAACAAATTGTTACCCGACATTAGCAAAGTAACATCCGAACGTGTTCCCATAGTTGTAGTCAGGAAAGAACGTTGAGAAAATTCTAGGTATTCCAAAATTACCATCTGCAACTGGTTTTGAAAATGGGAAATGCTGTAATTCGTTTGATTCATGAGTGGAGGTGGAGTTGCTGAACGGGGTAGCGGCATTATGTTTTGATACAACTAGTGCAAACACTGGTGTACATGCTGGAGCAATAACAGTAATTCAGAAGGAATTTCAAAAGCATCTCCTGTTTTTGGATGCAGGCATCACATACTAGAAATCCTGGCTACTAGTGTATTTGAATTATTTTTTCCATCATCGGGACCTTCAAATGCTATTTTTGCTCGATTTAAAGACTTTGGCCGCTTATAACATGAGAAACCTTTGTACTCAATCATAAACATACACCTGGTTATGTAATAAAAGAAAATGAGCATGAGTGGCTGGGAAAATAATAAAATTGATGTTGTGCAGTTTCTTAGGCGACTACAAATGAAATCCAACCTCGCGGTGATTATGTAGAGTTCCTGAAACTGTCACTGATTGCTCTTGGTGATACCGATCAAAACCCTGGTATTAAACTCAGTCCCCTGATGCTTATCACAGGGCACGTTGGATGGCTAAAAGGTATTTATTGCTTGAAGATTTTGTGGCTTTCGCGAGGAATTCAAGCTTTCATCTTACGAAATTCAATCATTAAAAAGAATATGTCTGTTCACAACAACAATATATGTAAAAAATGTGGTTCAGTGCACTAGTAGCTGTAATGGCACATATAATGACTTACATCTTCTGCAAATGCTAGAACTATATACAGAAATTGATAGTGAAGTCGCTCTTATAGCACTTAAAAAACTTAAAGGACAACTTTGGATCTGATCTAAGCGCGGATTTAGTTGGATTAGCTTTTTTTCTCAAATCTTGTTCCTCCAGAAGAAAAGGCTGCCATGGTTGAAGCTTTACAGCGACCAAAATCCTAAAAGGTTCCCAGAAGACTAGAAGCCAAACTTGTTAAATCTTTTAGGGATAAGAAATTGTCAGATTTCGTAACAGAGCAAACAATGAATCTGTTTACGGTAATGAAACTTGATTATACGTTTTTAGAAGCTGATCCCCAAACCTGGGCTGAAAAAGATGAATATACCAAAGCTAAGGGAGTAGTGTCAGCAATTAAAGGTTGTCAATGATTGTGCTGAGAGGGCAGTTAAATTGGCAAGTGATTTCAATTTGAACCTCACACATGATGAAGAACAGCAGCAACTAATTTTTCCAAATAGTTGAATACCACAGAAAATTGGTGGAATTGCCGTACAAAAAGTACTTCAAGTAATTTCAACTAGTAGAACATTTTAAAACTGACATTTTTTCTGTTCATTTGGTAAGTGATAAGTTTGAAAATTTAGTGTTGCGTAAAATTTTTTAAACAGAATTACTCAATAAAATAGGGTTTTCAAAAATTTTAAGGGCGTTGAGCTGTCACTTAATACTCTTCAAATAGTTCAAAATTTGCAAGACAGTTATTTATGTCAAATGTCACAATATAAAATGGTATGCGAGTTGAAATTCCAAATTTTTTTTTCCCCATACAATTTTGGGACAGTCATATAAGTCTATATGTTCATATAAGTCTAAATATCAAATTTGATTATGTGTCCGACTCTCAGCGTGGCAGATATTCACTTGACAATCATTATATTTAACGTACGAGCATACAGGTTTCATGGAGTAATCAAAATAAGGAACGAGTCCTTTTCAAAGAGAACATACATATATTATTTGTTTTAATACGAAAGTTTTCAGTAATTATGAAACTGAATTATTCTTTGTCAATTATTTTTATCTATACATAGCCTACAAATCGTATGTACGTTTCAAGTCACATACGAAATATAACTTGCTAATGGGTCTAGGCAAAGCGTATATTTAGCATAAAAGTTACTGAAAAAGACCACACATTTCTGGAGATAATTAAGTGTAACCACGACCGGATAGAGTTTCTTATGGAGTTATGCAACAGTTTTAGACACACTGTATAGAGAAAATGCATAAAAGATATGCTGTGTCATACAAACATTATAATACGGTTTTATTATGTTTATGTACAGATGTAATAACTTTCAAAACTTTTCCTTCTCTCAAGATTTTAGTATCACATTTTTTTCCAGAAAAGACTCAGGTTTGTAAGGATGCAGTGCCCTTGGGGTTTTTCATTGCTGTTTACAAAGATTCTATTATTCGAAAAAAAAAAAGGATTTTGCCATTCAAATTAAATACCCTCATTGCCTCATTTATTCCCGAGTATAAAGAAATTCTTCTGTTAAATTTTAACACTTTTACCATAATATTCAATCGCATGACGAAGCAGCATTTGTGTGGTAGCAGTTACCAGGCAAAATTTAGAACTGGAATTCAATTGCGATGGCACAAACGGACACGAAAATACCGAGTCGGCTAAAATAATAGACAAGGCAACAATAAAACAGGGCAAAATATTCACAACAATCATTGGATAAATGAAAGGTACTTTGCGTCCCTGAAATGTCAATTCAAAAGGGTACCATATAGGTAAAACTTAGCAACTATTCATTTTCCAGAGACATATGAAATTTCAATCAATGGTTTGAAATATTATTTTACAAATTAAGTTACGTTATAAGATGGAATAATTTGAACAAACATTAAAAACAATCTACTTAAAGATAAAATTATGTACTGAGTATGAGTCATTTATGCTTCATAACATAGGATGTAAAGCAGAGTAAAAGTAAACTTCAAAACATATTTCACAATCCAAGCAAATATTTACGACTCCACTAAACACTGACTTTTAAATTAAGAAGAAATATTTCAGAAGTCACACTCTACATGAACACAAAGAAGGCAAAATATCTTTGTTAGAAGGATTCATTTAGGAACCGCAGTATATTAAACAATCACAAATATTTAGAAAAACAAAAAGGCAGAAAATATATTATTACTCCCTTCCCACTCGTTTCGTAAAAATTACGGGCTGAGCGTCTGTCTGCCATTGCTCGTACTAGTGATATTTTCCGGCAGGAGCGCACTAAATTCAAGATTAAAAAAAAATAAAATAAAAATAATACATACATAAAACAAAAACCATTATTTGTACGACGTTCTTGAATAAACAAAACTGGCGCTTTTATGACTGTTTTCTTAAAAATAATAAGGTCGTTTAAGGAGCCCTTTAAGGGCCATTATGATACATATATGTCTCCCAAGCTTAGGTTTATTTTAAAAATATCGAATACAACTATTTTATAATTTATATTTTTTCATGTTGTTGGGACATCAAAATCTTAATTCAACAAAACAAAAAAAGTTCATGTTTAACCCCCCACCCGTTTGTAAACACTGCAAAATTCAATATTTTATTTCAGAGTTTACGGTAGTCAAAGTGTTAACGATGCCTTCAAAATGCTACAGTTAATTCCAAGCTGTCACATAAGCAGGTTTTAAAAACTTTGAGGTCAAGAGACTTCACGATGGCATTTTTTAAACGAAGGATCAAAAGTATAAAGTAACTGTAGGCATCAGAAAAAAAGTGATTTTATTTCCAAACTTCAGTTAAAAGGCTTGGACGACAGCCGAGAACATCCATCAAGTATGTGACAAATCATATTTTTCACACTTTTCGGAGATTTCTTCGCCAAAATCAACACTGCTTCCAGAGAGATAAACTCTCTGCCAGCGAAAAAAGTCATATGTTTCTGAAGTTAATCAAAAGAGAAAGTACTTAGCCGAATTCCGATTGCAGCATTTATCAACTTTAATCTTAGTACGAAAATAATTCACTCGGGACAGAAATGTAAACATAACAAAATTGGAATACGAAAGTCGACATGAAACATGTGAAATAAAAATAGTTCCCTAAACCCAGAAAAGAACAAATATCAGTATGTGAATAGCAAATAAAGCTAGTAAAATGATTCAAAGAAAACATCTTTTTAGATTAGAGACGAATGTTTGCAGAAATTTGGGCACACACGCATTAACAATTTTGCAACACATCCATGTTTAATTAATAATAATAACTATGTTTAAGTTAAATACAACGATATCACAATCTGTAGAAGACCACGAAAGGATTTGGAAATGTCCGAAAATCCCCCCCCCCCCTTTATTCAAGAATTGCGGTTTTCACTTTAAGAGAACAAACACATCCTTGATAGTTTCAACAATAAAATTGATCCTAATAAGATGAAAACAAAATCACCTACAAAACACAGAACATCTATGGAGCAGCTAGCACCTGATGTTATTACACTGCTCAAAACAATTAGGGGAGCACATGGTTTTAACAACATTACGCAAAGATATATATCAATAAGTAACATAAAATGAATCGTCCATAATTTGAAGCCTAACAGAAAACCGAAGAAAAAAACTTTCTGTGCAAGTTAGGGTTAATGACGTCAAAAAACAGAAAAAGGAGATTAGTGCAGAAATCGGGATGTTGCAGAAACGTCCGTTTTATTGCCGAAATTGTTGAAATTCGATACCACAGTAGTTTTTTTTTTAATATTTTTTTTTAGGAAACAAGGTTACTTGAAATGTCTCAACAACGTGATTTACCGGAATCAATGCCATGGCCTGTTATAAGCAGGCTGGAATCCGGGGCGACACAACGTAGTGTCGCGGATGATGTTGGAGTCGTCAGAAGTTTTGCAAGGCTGTGGAATAGGGTGGGCCGAAAATTACTTTTTTTTTTCGATGATGAGATATGCGGAAAAGGTGCCATTGGGGCACAAAGCACTCACAAAAAATTTGCAATTTTTTGCACAATTTCTTGATCTGGGGGAAGTTTCGGGAAAATGCTAATTTTTGATGTTTTTCGTAAAATTTGTCAACATTTTTTAAAAATATTTTCAGTGATAGGTGTCACTTAAAAGGTACTATTAGGGGCACTAAGTTCACATAAAAAATTTGAGTTATTTTGCTGCATTTCTTGATCAGCCATAAACGCTTGAGGGTTTCAGAAAAATGCTAAAATTGGATATTACAGCAAAATTTGTGAAATTTTTAAAAAAAAAATATTTGCGGTTATGGGGAGAGCAAAAAAAGCCCACTATTATCATTAAATTAACATTAAAATTGAATTGTAAATGATATTTATTTAATTCGTCACAAATACGGGGAAAATTCGGGAAAAAATGTTTTTTTATGATAAAATTTATTAATTTTCAAGCTTTATAAAAATTCCGTCCTAGTGTTGAGAGACAATTTAGGAGACTGAAATGAGAAGTGGTTTATCAAATGATCTGCATTTTTATTTTTAAAATCCCCCCCCCCCCCGTTAGAGTTACAAATTAGTTATTTATTACTTTTGAATTAAAAATTAGAAACGTGGTAACTGAAAGTGCTTCACGGTTCTCAGCTTATTACGCATCCAGATATCTTGCAAAATAATCCAGAACTCATTTCACCAGCCCTCCACCTAAAAAATATTATATTCACATTGTTTTGCATTCTTCAGACAACCAAGTCCTTCTTCGAATTAAACGTTGACATTTTTATCCTGGATTGTATCTTTGCTCTGACGAAGGTATCTCTGTCCTCATGGCCACATACATGCATTGCCGCTCCTGTTACTACTTTAATTGCTCTTTCCACAGCTTGCGTGTGACTTAGAAAGCGGACTGAAGCTTCATCTAAAACCAAGCCTGATTCTATGTTTCTCTCAATCTCTTCGAATGAAAGATCCTTTATAATTTGAGACTCACTAAGATCTGTTGAGAGCCAGTCGATGCAGTCGTAGTACTCAGTAGTCATAAAGTTTCATTTTGGAACCTTAAACACTATGTTCGAATGACCGTCAAGTTCAATAACTAAAGAAAGCTATCAATACAAATGAAGAGCACATAGTCATTTCTTGGCTGTAAAAATCACGACTCCTTATTACACATATCAAGTTCGTTTTGTATGACTTAGCATATGTGGATATCTTTGTAAGTTTTTATGTCGCATTTAGTATATATATATATATATATATATATATGTATACACACAATGTACATGCTTATACACAATGGATTGAGGTGGAAATGTGTTTCTGAAATTTTGACAGCTTGTGACGAGAGGGGGGGTGTAACAACAAATGTGACATCATTTATGAACAATCCCAAAGTAAAATCAATCCTCTAAACCCTAACAGCAGAACGGACTGCTTCTTTAATGATGGCAATATAAAAATCTGAGCTCATCGATTGATTTTTAAATACACACCAGAAAAAGTAAACGCGTTTTCAGCAATTGTGTTTGGCAAAAAAATTAGTTTTTAGTCTGTAATTTTCATACTGTGTATTCGGTTCCAGATGCTAGGTTCAGTATAGTAGTGTTCGGTTTCAGAGCACAAACATAACTTCTCTACACATTAATTAAGAATATAAATAAATTTATTCCCATCTACATGGTCACAACCGAACGAATAACGCATCTCCGATCACGAGTTAACTTTCTACGATCCAGAAGATAAGAAATGCATCACGCAATATCTCAATCTTAGAAAAGTACTTCTTTAAAAGTAAGCAATCATTAAAAAAATAGCGAAGATCCATTAAACACATACATAATGCAATGATTACAAGAGCATTATATTGAAGTTTCAGTTTTCCAAGCACTTTTGTTTTTCTACAGCCAGACATGATCCCAAGGAAAATTTGGCGATAAAAATATTGCATGGAATCTAAATAACTTAAACATGGATCAATTATTCTGATAGCAATAATCGAAATATAAAAAACATAACTAGAATTTCGTGTACTTTTATAAAATTTCAAGTAATGAAATTATAACATGAAGCACTACATAAGACAAGGAATTTTCATGAAAGTCAACCGAAAACGCTATCGTTCTTAAAAAAATTCCATTTTCCCGATACATCCTTAGCTGATATTGAAAAACAGAAATCAAATCGTATCGTATCTGACCTGCTTATCATATCATTTTCGGCTTATGCCATTTCTTTTGTTTGCGATAAAAGAAAAAGAAGGCACGTTTAATCCTGCACAGATGAGGGAACATAGCCAATTTTGCCCGTAAATGAAGATTAAAGGTTTGATACATTGTAATGTTTTTTTATCCATCGATCGTTAGACGAACAAAAAAATAATTCTGGCACGAAATTATTCGTTACACAAACCCTGTACTATGACGCTCTTTGAATTAAAGTTCTATAACAGCCATAAGCGCAGCAAGGACGGTGGAGTCTGCCAGAACCTTTACCAGGAAACCATAGTGTAAAAATGAAAATAATAATCAGCAACAAGCGAAAGAGCGTTGTAAAAACAAGCTTTCTGGCACACAGTTTTTGTGCCATCGCATCCCCGTTATTGATATTTGAGATCTTCAAATCTGCCGAAATTTTAAGAAAAGTCACCAAATTCAGCGAGTTTCAGAAAGGGATGGCAGACATATTTCACGCGCTTTGCAGAAGAATGTCATCTTGACAGTAATATCGTATATGCTTTCTGTTTCTCGCCGATTCTTTAAAGGTGGCGTTTTTCTTAACATTTTGGCTGATTTTAAGACCTTATGTCTAGATAACGAGGAGCACGAGGGCAAAAACTGTTTGCGTCAAAATAAATCTCAATATGATCTTTCCGTTGCTACCTATCTCAATTTTTTTTTCATTATTACATAGGCCGTGTGGTTCTTTGATTAGTATCAAGTCACATTGCCCATTCTATGTGGCTCATACTCGGATACAGTACAACCTCATTAATTTGGGCTAATGGAGATACAAGTCGTCCGAATTGATTAAAGTACGGATTGAATAAAATAACCTATAAATTGAGTCAAGGTGTATAAACTACTGTACACAGTAAAAATTGCATTTTGAATTAAAAAGAAGGAAATAAACTACCAAAGAAAAAATTACAAAAATACAGAATACAGAATACAAAAATTAGTTATTGCGCCAAATAATCTTTTTTTTACACATTCTATACATCTAAATGGTTGCCCAGATTAAGCGAAGTCCAGTTTAATAAGTTTCAATTAATGAAGGTTTACTTTACTGATATACCCTGGAGAATACTCCAGTTTGTTACGATCAAGTTTCTGGCACGAATGGGCATTGGGCACAGGCCGAAAAAAATGATAATTCTGTTTTAATTATCAGTTATTATTTCTAAAGGAGAAAAGTTCGACTTGCTATGCCTCCCCCCCCCCTCCGCCTCAGGAAGAAAGTTTGACTTAAATGACAGGAAAATCCTTCACAAAAAGAGATCTATGGCTTGTTATACCCCCTCTCCCATAAAAGAAATCTAGTTTCATATGAGTCCTAGAAGTTTCTTAAGAGTTTCATATGAGTCCTCTGACTTATGAACACCCCTCACTGTAAAAGAAATTTAAGGTTACACTAGTCTGTCGTGATAAGCGTAAAAGTGGCATATGCAGTCTAACTCAAACTGATAAAAACTCTTTAATCCTTTGACGGTTATGGAAATGAGCAGTTTCCGTTTACTTAATTCGCGCAGCATTAGGAGTAAACAGTAGTCGAAAGTGGCAGCTGTTTTTCCCGCCGTTCTTCCGAAAATGTCACCTTTCTCTGGCGATGCCGTAGATAGCTCGCCTCGCGCGTTTTAAATTTTCTTAAAGTATTTATAGTACAGTACATCAGTGCAGAATAATAATGGCGAACGAAGTCAGCTCGTCAGTGCGCAATGGGGAAAAATTTCACTACGCGAGTAGTGCTCATTACTAACCATTTCGGTCAAAATCTTGCTCCCGAGCGGAACTCGTTTGCGCGCATTATGAAGCACGATTCGATTGCGAGCTGAACTCGTTCATAACCAGCAAAGGGTTAAAGTTTTTTTGCTCTTCCATGTGTTTCATTTAGATAATACTTTTTCAGATTTTTTTTCAAAAATGTTTTTTTTTTTTTCTCAAATGACCATAAAACACAAAGAATCACCTGGTGGCGATAACTCAGTTTTGTTAAAAAGTGTAGCTACGACTTTAGTGCTTAGCACGGCAATAGTAGTAAGAGCACTACTATATCGCAAGCTGATTGCAGACATTCCTCCATTAAGAAAGAGAATCGAAAGATAATAAGCAAAAATAAAATTCTTAATGGGGAGAAAAAGCAAATTACGGAAACAAGGTTACTCCGGATGCAGATTTTTCGACGCAATAGCATATGACGAGCAACACCCACAATTGCCTTCGCACCTGAAAAGGAAAAGGAATTGCATTTAGATCGGGGGAGAGACTCATTAACGCCACGAAATCTTGGGCCTCCCCCCTGTTAATCGCTCTCCTCCCAACAAATCAATTATGGCGCCGTGTCACACGAGTGGGACAAAATGAATTCTTCGCGGGATCCAGTTGTTCGACAAGCAAATTATTCACCGGGACGGCGTTTTATTTCGCGCCTTTGTGCTTGGAGATCGTCTCCACAAATGAAGTTATTAACGCGATGGCGGGACGAAGCTAATAATCGGATGCGGGGGAAAAAAGATGTACAAATGGGATTCAGTGTTAGTGTGAACATGGAATGCAGCGGCAAGTGCATTTCGAAAGTGGATTACACGCGACACCTTGCACTTTGGAGAGTGAAGTATCTGGAAAATAAAACCTTCGGCCAATAATTTTCAGTTTTTTTGTTTTTTATAAAGGAGAATGAAACGGAAAAGCATATTTTAAGAGCACTGAAAAATTAGTACTATTTGTAAAATATCGATAGCCCGGTTATGGCATCCAGAGACTGCAGTTTCGTCCTTGTTAAGAACTCATCCCTCTGGGATAGTCAATAACCGAACTGGATGCAAACATATTTTGATGCAGAGATTAACTGAAAACTGGTAGCTAAAGTGAATTTAGCATAGCAACGAGTGAGTGTCCGTAAAGGAGGAATCACATGTAGGAAAATTCGTTCAACCCAACTCCCAATTCAACTGCAACTTCTACTCTCCAGCCAACTTTGGCCAGAAATTATCTGTGGGCTATGCGATTTCTGGCAGTTAGTCGAAGGAAAAGTTGAAGCTGCGATTGAATTGGGAGTTGGGTTGAACGAATTTTCTTATGTGTCATAGGCACTCACGCCAAAAGTGCTGTTCAACTCGAGAATGAAGTTAAAAACTTAGGTACTAAGCAGTAAGTTACCACCAAGGGACAGCAACTTACTGCTAATTACTGTAATTGTTTTTGACTCAAACATTAAAGTTAAGCTAGACCGCGCGATGAGATGGCGGACAGCCTGGAAGCGGAAACGGGCCACTTCATTTTGAAATAGGTTGGATCCGCACGAAGGCGTGAGCAGTGAAGTCCCCTCGCTATCGCTAATCTATATATATATAAAAGAAAGTCGTGTTAGTTACACTACTTATAACTCAAGAACGGCTGTACCGATATGGCTAAAAATTGGTGGGTAGGTAGCTTAGAGCCAGGAGACGGACATAGGCTATAATTTATGTGTGTCAGTTACATAAATAGAAAAAATGTCTTATTGACTAAGCCTTTTTTGACACCTCCATGGCTGAGCGACATAAGGCACACGTTCTGGCAGCTACCGGTGCGCAGTAAACAGGTTGTAAGTTAGCGGTGCGTTGAGTGTTATTTGACTTTTTCATGAAATAAATTATAAACAAACACGTTACTTCCCTTGACATTTATATGTGATAAGCTGTCAGAAACGATTGCTCATTCCTAGGATCCCGATAATCCCAACCGATATGCCGTTTAAATTTAAAAGACTTCAATTTCCGATCCGTTTTGCATTTGTCATGACCTTTAACAAATCACAAGGCCAATCCTTAAAAGTTTGTGGTTTTGAATCTAGAATATCACCGTTTCTCCCATGGTCAATTATATGTGGCATGTTTACGGGTCGGAAGACCATCTGTGTTGTTTCTTTTTGCGCCTGATAATAAAACAAAAAATGTTGTGCAACACAAGGTACTTTAGTGAAGAGCAACCTATGTACTAAAATACAGAAACAATAATGAATGATTAATGTAAGTACTTAATTTTTTTTTTTGTATTTTCTAATAATAAAAAACTTAATAAATTCTAAAATTTTCTTATTTATTGCCCTTAAGGCGGAACAGAGTTCGCCGGGTCAGCTAGTTCAATCTATTTTAAATGAAGTGGTCTGTTTCCGCTTCCAGTTCATCCGCCATCTCTCCGTGGTCTTACTTTAGTTTACACTCAACTAACAGACAACAGCAATCCGCAAATCATCAAGCAGCAAATTCCTTCACTGATTAATTTCATGTTTCGTTACAATAAATTTATCATCCGGCCATCAGCAATCTGAAATTAAGCTATGTTCACACTGATCCAGTACTAGACTACACAGCATTCTGCAAACTGTTAACCAGTAAAAGACTTAGCCAATCAAGTAATTCAGTTTTCGGTGATGCACAAAGAACAAGAAATTTTATTGTTTAAGGGTTTGACTGCTGATATACCTTCAACACTCTAATTCATTTATAAAACCCAACGAATGATTATCTTACTCTCAGTCCCTAGATTAGTCGTCATATCACATAGCAGCAGTTTGAGAAAAAAAAGCTAAGTTCGTGTATATTTTAATAGATTAGGCAGAATTTTGGTTGCAAGCAGTTGGTCACGTTTGCAGATTTTCGAAGAGAGCCTACGCAAGAGATATCAACATAAACGACTGCACAAAACTAGACTGCTTATCAACTCTATCATTATAAAATTCCGAGAATATGGAATATTTTAACTTAAAGTTATTTGCCCTGACGGCAGATTTCGTTAGCAACAAGTTAACAGTCTCATAGTAGGGGAGAGTCTGGAGGAATGCCATAGCTGCTTTTATACACCGAAATAAAACCTGAAAAATTATTTCTAATTTGTCTTTAGCAGGAACACAGAAAGGGATTTTTTTTCGAAACAGACAGATAAACGATGAACAAAGAACAACAAAACAAAAAGGGGAAAGTCTACAGTGTAAAGTTTGACCACGGAGACACGGCGCGTGACCTTGAAGCGGAAAAGGACCGCATCACTTTACAACCGGGAGCATCAGAGCGATCCCGCAGTCAATAAAAACTTTAGCGAACTTAGCAAATAACACATTAATTTTCTCGCTGATCCTACCTATTTTAAATGAAGCGGTCCGTTTTTGCCTCAAGATCACGGGTCATCTCTCCGTGGTCAAACTTTAGTCAGAATTCATTTGGTGTCTTTGACTTGATTGAAACTTAATTGCAACGATATTATTCCATTTCAATAAATCGAAAGTATGGTTTTAAAGTGAAGCAACTAGTTTTATAAGTTATCTGGTGATAGCAGAGTGAGGTTGAGTAAGAGCCAGGGCTGCGGAGTCGGAGGAAAAATGGTCGACTCCGACTCCGACTCCGGGATTTTAAAACTTTCGACTCCGACTCCGACTCCTGCTTTTTTTAAAATTATTTTTTTTTTACCCAAATGTGAAGAGGGAAAAACCCTAAACAAAGGTTGAAATATTAAGTCCATTTTTAAGAGTTTCATTTTTATTCATGGTCGTAGCCAGGACTCACTTTGGGGGGGGGAGCAAGCTGGGGTATCCCAGTTGGAGGTCATGGGAGGTCATTGTGACCTCTCAAAAGTTCAATTTGCTCATGAATTCTCGCAGGTAATTTCACCACATTTACCTCAATTCTCGGAGATCACTGAACCTCCCAAAAAGTTCATTTTCTCCAGAGCAAAAGACAAGTGCCGCTCTTGTCATTTGACTCCGTACAAAACTAATCCTTTTCTTGTTAAGTGGCCAGATTTTATTTTAACACAATGCATTTTTGCTGCAAATATTTTTTATTATCTTGCATAAGCCCATACATAGCAATTCGTTTCACAAAGCAGACCCGCCATTTTGAAGCCCTTTTTAATGATCCTAGATGCTTAGGATTTGGATATTGGACGCTGAAAATTTGTATCTGTTAGTTTCAAAGACATGTTTTCACCACCATAAAATTTCATCCAAATCGGAGGTGGTCGGAGTCGGAGTCGACATGTTTTTCAGCGACTCCGACTCCTTTAGTCCAAAATCAGTCCGACTCCGACTCTTCGACTCCGACTCCGCAGCCCTGGTAAGAGCCAAATAGAGGAAAAGAACATTATTTGTATATTAAACATATCTAAATAAAAAAAGCTCTCTGAGCTAATAACAAAAACATAAATCAGACATCAGCTAACTATTCAGGCAAATATTATCATAATTATATTCGAGTACACTCCTGAGTCCATATATATCTGAAAATATGAATTACTACGTCACCTAGGTAATTTACATAATAAAATTTTTCCCCGGCGACCCATTTTTAGTTGAAATACTGTCAGTATCTTCGAGGAAAAACCAAAAGAAACCTACTAAAAAAGAGTAATTTGAATACCGTAGGTACTGGAAAGTAGTTCTTACAACTAAATTATGGTAGTAATAAATAAATAAAATAAACAAAGCATTTATGGTATTTTCAAAGAAAAATGACTTTTTTTCAACAATGCTTTTCAAAAGAGGAAAGAAATCTCAATTTTTGTAAACAATAGCATTTTCTTTCTTATTTGATTTTGGTGAACTCTCAAATGCTTTTAGCAGAATTTTTTCCTTCAAAAAAAAGGCTGAAACATAAATTTAAATAAAAATTGGAGCAAAAACATGCTTTTCTCAAGCTTGTAGCAAATCTAAACTTTCCATAAAAATGACATGAAAAGTAGTCTAGAAGTAATGAAAAGTAGTCTCATGAAAAGTAGTTCCGCAGAATTAACGAAGAAAATTAATTACTCTTAGTCAACTATCAAGCCAGAACATTATCACACATTGTGAGACAAGAGATTGACAAGATAACCTTATTCATTATTAGTACGCTTCCAGGAAGAGAACTAATTTTCACTCAACTGTCACCAACAGTTTCACTTATCTAATTTTGAGAAAAAGTAAGTAAAACAAACGAAACTGGAGAACGTGGCCGGGCTGCATTGAATACCAAGGAGTTATTGATTTACGGGAATCGGACATTTAATGATTTTGTACTCTGCACGCAAATGAGACATTACTCAGAAAACAAAAATGAATAACAAAATAAGACAATATGATAGTTCGTTTCAAAAACGTTCTTTGACGTTAGTTCTAAAATTATTCGGTGGAAAATCAAGTTAATTATGATCTTTTTTTTTTTTTTTGCAAAACAGAAAATCTCTTTTCTGAGCAATGTAAAAAAAAATCTGGGTAGTCATATGTAAAGTAACACATTTTAAAATGTACATCATTTTTTGGGAGGCAACTAAAAGCGCATAGCCGAACGAACGATATAACAAGGGGTTACTGTACTTACAAAAAGTTAAAATAATATTCTCCTTCAAACCTTTCGCACTATATTCTGTTCAGAATTATTTTTCAAATCTTTCATAAAACATTAATAACAACAGCTAAATAAAGCAAAAAAAAACTCGGCAGCACTCTGCTGAAAGCAGAATTTCTGATATTTCCGCGTTTAAATTTCCCTTTCAGAACAATTTTAACAGAACAAAAAATGGGGAGATTTTCAGTTATGAGAATATTAAACTTTATTGAGACTCTTTGATAACACTAAGAATGTTTGTACTACGTCTCATCTAACACGAGAACAAAAACTTAATTGCTTCTAATAAACGTTTCAGGGAGCGGAGAATGAACATTTTTGAAAACAGAGAAGGGCTTACTCTTAACGCATTACTGCCGATGATGATAATTTGGTATTTGGAATCGTTTTATAGTATTTTTAAGTAAATAGTAGCTCTTGATTCTTTTTTCTTTTCTTTTTTAAGTAAGCAGTGACATTCTTGAAACGTGCTGGCTGTTTAAATTTGCACATTTAAAAGCGATAAGCAAAGAAATAGGGTGAGGCAGCATAAGAACTACCAAAGTTGCATCGAAATAATAATTGAATCGTTTATTTCGAAAAGGTAACATCTCTATTTTGATCTCCTCTGTCTCTTTAGAAAATTAAACAGCGCACGGTTATAGTTTTGAATGTCATAATCAATGGTTATTTGGTAAATTATTGCAGTAATAGTGTACTTAACTAAAGGCATTTTTTCATTGATTATGACATTCAAAAACATAACCGTGCGCTGTTTAATTTTCTAAAGAGACAGAGGAGATCAAAATAGAGATGTTACCTTTTCGAAATAAACGATTCAATTCAAATGAGTAGACCTGCGGGGTTGGAGCAAAAATGGCGGAATTCAGTTACGACTCCGTCCCTAAAACTTTAGATCCTACACTTTTAAAACTACAGGTTGCACAAGGCACCTTTAAGGGTGAAACGTTGTAGCACCCACAGCACCACCTGAAAGGCGCCATTTGACTCCTTATGGCCTCCTTGAGGGTGCCTGCTGGCTCCATGAAGCACCCTATAAGTGCCCTATGGCACGCCAAGGATACCATAGAGAGCCAAATGGCCCCTTCAAGGCTGTCATAAGGGTGCCACCGGTGCTACAACGTTTCACCCTTAAAGGTGCTTTGTGAAACCTGTAGTTTTAACAGTTTACGACTCTTTTACCTCAAAATCATTTCGGTAATTTAGGCAGGGATTCAAGTGAAACAGGCCATCGCAAATTACAATCGCTACTGGAAATGAATTACATTAGAACGTTTCTTGATAAAAACATCGTGACGTCAGGGTGACGTTTGCCTATGAAAAACGAGCTAGATAAAACGTCACAGCCTACTTGGCGAATAAGAGGAGATCGCTGAGTGCTTGTGAGCTCTTATTGGCTCCTTGCCGTAGTGACGTCATGCCAAGTTAAGTTGATGATAATGTAATTCATTTCCAGTAGCGATTGCAATTCGAAGCGATCGCAGTGCTGTTTCACTTGAATCCCTGCCTTAAAATAAGCACAACCCTACAGGCTGAACGTGGCACCTTTTTAGGGCGAAACGTCGGAGCCCCCCCCCCCGAATAGCGGCAATTTACTCCCTATATATATATGCATATATATCCAGTTCATTCATTACGAGTCGTAATCGGAATGAATTCGAAAAGAAGATATTCAATGAAGTCTAAAATTTTACTCGTCTGATTTGGCGCATACATAGAGAAATATTAGCGTCAAAACGGAGTAATTGGTGGAAATGCTCGTTTAACGATTGCTTATTTCTAGCACTGAGAGCTACATAACAAAAAGTAAGCGAAACCATTCGCAACAATAAATGAAACGCCAAATGAATGAAGAAATCTTAGCAGCCTTTTTCGAGAAAGACCAGTGATGCAATTTGCAGTTATTTACTAAACGAGAAAAGAAAGATAAAAAGCATCGAAACAAGAGCGGTAGTTAACGTGTAGAAAAGAAAGAGATTAGGTGTGGATGAAACTATATGAAAAATGAATCTCTCGCAGAATGGAAATAGAAGAAATGACTAAAAACCGAATTTGTTCAGGAAACACAGCTAAGTTGGAATTTTTGACAATGTCTTATAACAAAGCATTTCTGAGGTGAAAAATGAAATTGAATTGTGTGGTGGAGAAAATCGAGGGGGGAGCTTGAATAAAATACTGCAGAGTCGCGCAAAATCGGTACTCGATAACCGGTCGAATCGATTAAACTCAACTAAATTCCGGCAGGATGAAAAAATGAAAAAGAAGCCCCGCCCGAAAAAGCTGCTACGAGCTACGAGCATTCCCGACAACCCGGCATTTTAATAAACTCAACCACTATTCGGTCCACATCAGGTCGAGTTTTCGGGATTCGATTGCAGTAAGTTTAAAGGGAAAATTTAAACAACTGTAGTCGATACATTGCTTTAAACCCTTTTCACATACAATGGCGTCTCGGAAACGCCAAAGATTCGGTAATGGTAGATGAAACAAATGACTTCTCTCAGACGTCATTGTATGTCAAGACGGTTCAAGTTATCGTAAGTGTCATTTTATTAGCAGAGTCATTCAGGGTAACTTTGAGAAATTGCGGTTAAGTTTGCGCCTTTCCAAGTATTGTAGTAGGTTTGACTTAAAAAACTAGAAGTCTCAGTTCTGCACTCATCTGGCAAGGTTATAAAATAAGACTGTCTTTTTTTCTTTTCAAAAAGAATGAAAATAAATAAATAAAATAAAATAATAATAATACTTAAAAATAAAAACGTTAGCAAAAATGTACACAGCTAATTGCATCTGCATCATTCAATAATTCTGAAGTACATTTGATTGGCAGCTTTTGTGAAGTTTCTGAAAGTGCTCTTCCTGTATTGTAATATATTTTACGCAATATTATAAATGATAAGAACCTTATAATGCTTTGAAGTACAAAAGATGAAATTTGTGAACATTTTGATATTTTATTGTGGTATTAAGTTGCACCGCTTTTAATTAAATAATTTATTTTGCATCCCTTTTCTGACATAGTTCACAATTACCCTAATTCTTAGGATAGCTTAAAACAAGGCTAATAATTCATTTTAAACGGAATAGAAAATTTCTTAGTTTGATAGGGTACAATAGGTTAAAAGTGTTTATACCATTTTATACTAAAACACACCATAAAAGTATTCAAATATATGTGGAATAGATGAAAATCAAGAACTTGCGGTTCAAAAGTACCAAGAATAACTTAAGTCAAAGGGTTAATGCACTGTTTAGTCATAACACCGTTATGACCATATCAATGCAAATTTAATTTTTTCCTTTAGGCAAATGGTTATTTTGTAGCAGAGCACGATGAAAAAAAAAATCTATTACGGAAATAAGGCATTAAAAGTTTTATTTTGACACAGATGGAACGAGACTCAAACATGAAATAAACTTTTCAGTTACGGAAAGCGAAGTTAAATGTAACTCGTAACATTTTCATAATGAAGCGGCCTCCTGCATAATACCCTGCCACCAAGGTAGAAAAGTTCAGGTGAAAATGCATTCCGATCACGCCAAGCGAGAGTAAAAATAGCCCAAACAATAGAAAATGCTAATTCCATTCCCTCGCCAAAGCCAAAATTAACAAAGTGGTATATGGCTTTTCTTGGGGAGGGAGAGAACAATTAAGCGCAGCCTGAAATACTGCGAAAGTAAGAAATGGTTCTCATAATATTATGAATCCCATGTTCCGTCATCCATATACAATACAAAAGGCCGGCCACCAAGTTATGTGGCTGAGAAGGAACAAAAGGGTAAAATATACGGAAAGGTTCTGGAGACATTCCAAAGTCACTTACGTTAGAGCCCGAGTCATTAATCAGACGGCGATGCAGAACTAAAAACTAAATCATCTCGTATTATTTAGGGGACGAAGAAGAACATGGAGATCGAGTGATCAAACTGAGGTAAAGTCACCTGAGTTGATTAATTGCTGTTGGTCAAAAGCAGAAAAACGACGGCAGCTTCCCGCTGATGGAAATGGATCGGCTTTCAGAGCGTAAAACGTGTAATGAATTGAAAGCAAAGTGTGGACATGTTTTGTGCACAAACGTTACTTGTCATATCGGCTGAACATGAATTAATGGCTGTCAAAATTTTTCCCACAACTTTCTTCCAAAATTTCAGACGTCTACTGAAGAAAAATTTCATTACAAAATCGATTTGAACTATGTTGCTTAATTTTTTTTAAAACCTTTCTTTTTTCTCGTAAAAATTAGTATAGATTATAATTGAAAGAAATATATAGACATTCTTTAGAAAAATCACTTTGGAAAAAAAAACACTTGTCTCTTGTTGCTGCTGTAATGTACCAGCTAAGGCTGGCAATGTGTAACCTGCAGTTTTAACGGTGCATTTGCAATTTTTTATCTTAAAATTGTGCATCAGTTTTCAAAATCAGCTGTTTCTGTTTCGTGTCCCACAGCTGCGGGAAATGAGGGTGGTATTGCATCACAAGGATGATGAACTTCTATTAAGACACCCTACAGTATATATTTTTTATAATTATCTACACACAAGGCAACACAATAAGACTTAAATTACAAGTAAGAGGAACAAACTTGAGGCACCTGTGGGAGTCAAACTTACAAACTTCGGCATACGAAGCAAGTGCACCACTCAGCCCACGGAAGCTACTTCCAAATCTAAAATCGCTACAAAAGAAAGCAGCTTCAAGCCAGTATCTGTGACTTGACTGGACATTAAAATATGAATAATCGACGTTTCATCACACATAATTTAAAAATATAATTATTTGGAAACATATATCTTTCGAATTCATTTAATTCCATTAATATTTGCACATATTTGGAAATTGTGTGCAATAAAATGTTGATTTGTGAAGTTTATTCCAACGTTAGAGATGCACAAATATGCAGGTATACCGCAGACACGTGTTTCGAGGCTACAAGGAGCCTCTTTTTCAATGCAAGAGGTGTGAGCTTTAGGATTAAGAGTCATCCGATAAAAGCAACACTTTCGAACAAAAGACAGTATAAATAGCAAGAACTGGATATTAACAAAGCAAACAAGACAATGCTTAGAGCCGAAATTTATTACATGAAACCATCAAGAAAAAACCGTTAAGAAATAAATTTCCAAAAGATCCCATAGATCATAAACATTGTCAAAAAATGAAACCACTTATGAATAAATTAGCAATAAATTTGCAAATAGGGAAAAATATGTACCGAAAACCAGCAGAAAGAAAACAGAATGAAATAAAATGAAATAAAATTTTAAATTAATCAAAAAATGTCAGCAAAATATTGAAATGTAAAGATTAGAACACGAAAAGCCAAAAGGCTAACAATTATAATTTATACAAATGGGACGCCAGATTTTAATTCCTTTCAAATTGTCCAAAAATGCCCCAACCCATCAGATCTTGATTTCTGGGAATCCTTCCATATTTTGAAAAACAGTTCTGACTTAGTTAACGATATAAATGCTATTCCTTATTTTTCTGCAGTTTGGCGTCCCCATTTGTATAAATTATAATTGTTACCCTTTTGGCTTTTCGTGTTGCTAATCTTTGCATTTCAATATTTTGCTCACATTTTTTGATTAATTTAAAATTTTATTTCATTTTATTTCATTCTGTTTTCTTTCTGCTGTTTTTCGGTACATATTTTTTCCCTATTTGCAAATTTATTGCTAATTTATTCATAAGTGGTTTCATTTTTTGACAATGTTTATGATCTATGGGATCTTTTGGAAATTTATTTCTTAACGGTTTTTTCTTGATGGTTTCATGTAATAAATTTCGGCTCTAAGCATTGTCTTGTTTGTTTTGTTAATATCCAGTTCTTGCTATTTATACTGTCTTTTGTTCGAAAGTGTTGCTTTTATCGGATGACTCTTCATCCTAAAGCTCACACCTCTTGCATTGAAAAAGAGGCTCCTTGTAGCCTCGAAACACGTGTCTGCGGTATACCTGCATATTTGTGCATCTCTAACATTGGAATAAACTTCACATCTATCGCACAAAGGTATTTATTTTCTTCAAAATGTTGATTACTCCCATTTTACTTTTCAAGCACAAGAATTGAATAAGCACATAAGTATTTATTCAATTCTTGACTGGACATTATTTCTTATGGTCTTAAAAGATAATAGTAAAGAAAAAAAAACTGGCTAAATTTAATCCGCAACACGATCCCTGAAACTTCATCCCCTAAAAGCAAATAACAGGGAAAGCATTAAAAATAGGTAATATCGATTTTTAACACAACTCGTAAAAATTTAAAAGTAGATTCTCCCCATAAATTTAGCAAGTAACCTAACAAGAAACGACTGCATAAAATCAAATTTCAATGGATCTTTAGGAGAAAGACTTTCCGTGAGATACTAATTGGGTACATCATTATCTTTAGCATTCCCACGCATTAGCCGCATCAAAAACGGCAGTACTGATAAAGCATATAATTTATTATGCTCTAATTTTGAAGCATTTAAGAGCACACGTGAAACCAAAGTGACAATAAAATAATGTTTCTAGTATATGCAGTTGACTTGATTTGACAGTTGCTTTGTTTCTTTATGTAATATGAAAAAAAATCAAACAAAACCTTAGAAGAGATTAGCTGGAAAACTAATAAGTGATGAAAACTCATAACCAGAGAAAAGTTTTTCGCTATAACGGGCATTAATTTAAGACGTGTTATACTTTTTATCCGTCAAAAAGCAATAACACAAATATAACAAATAAAGTAAACATATTAATGTAAAACCACCAGTACTTGACACTGCACTAGTAGTTGAAGTTTTTTAATAAGCTGAAAAGCGCGTTATTAGCGCTGAATTACGCGCTCGTTCCAACATTTACTGTAAATGCAATCCGAAATTGGTTTCACTATATTACCGGTTCAATTATTTACACACAGTACTTATCAAACATTAGCTATATTTATTTAACAGTTTACAAATATTAAGGTGAATGTTTTACTTTCTTTGATCTTTTCCACCATCCTTAAAGTTTCTCATATGTAATGTCGTATTAGAAACGTCAGCAGCTTAAACATGTTATTTTTTAAATGTTTTTCTTTTCAGAAAATAACTTGCATAACCGAAATGTAAGCAAAACTCTTTATTATTATTTTTTTAAGCAGAAGACTAGTAAGGATATTAAGAAGATACACGCTTGATTAACGAGACGAGTAGTTAGAAGAGAAAGTAGTAAAAAAGAAGGAATGAGGAAAAGGATTTTGTACGAAAAGCAAAGAAAAGAGGGAGACAAGAGTGAGTAGGATAGTTAAAGGATAATAAGTGAAGACTGACTGAAAGGGGTCAACATGTTGATGGAGGGAACAAAGAGCGACAGGCTGACTGAGTTTACTGACACAGCGGAAAGGCGAGTGAATAAAAAAAATGTGCGTACAGAGAAAATAAAAAGAGGTTGAAAAAAAAAAACAAGGGGAAGAGAAGTAAAATTAAAGAAGAATAAAAACTTTAAGAGAGTAAGGAAAAGAGAGTGTCTTAAAAAAGTAGAGAAAAGTTAAATAAACAAACTTTGTCGTGAAAGGAGTGGTTAAAGGAGACAATGAGAGAAACTGAGAAAAAAAGAGTGTCTAACGGAAACAGAAAATTGACTTGTAGAAGCTGAGAAAAGATGGAGTAAAGGAAACTAAGAGAAGAGTGGCTAACAGATACGGAGAAGAGAGTAGCTAATGGATACGGATAAAAGAGTAGCTAATGGATACGGATAAAAGAGTAGCTAATGGATACGGATAAAAGAGTAGCTAATGGATACGGATAAAAGAGTAGCTAACGTAAACTGACAAAAGAGCGGCTAAAAAAGTGATTTAGAAAATATTGAATAAAAGAAAAAAAGACTTCAAGGAGACAGAGAAAAGTTGATGAATATGAGTAAAACTGAAACAAGCGCCTGAAGGATAAGTGTGAATAACGACGTACTATAATGACAGGGCAAAAGTGAAATGGTGACATAAGTAAATGGTAAAAAAAAATACGAGAATAAAGAGGAAAAATGAATTTGCCATGATTAAAAAAAATAAGAGTGATGAAAGAAGGAAAAGAGAAAAAAAAGTATAACATGACAGATATTGATAGTAGGGAATTAGCAAGAAGAGAATGAAGAGTTAAAGATAAGGGTCGATCAAAAGAGAAAGCAGCATGGGAAAGAAAAGTGATAAATGAAATGGAGTAACAGAACAAAAGTAAGCAGAATGAAAACATTCAGAGAAAAAGAGAATAAAATGATTTATCCATTTTCGGGGAAGAAAGGAAAGAAACAAAAACAAAGAAAGAAAGTAAAGCTTTCTCTATTCTTTAACACAGGACGGTAGTTTCCTTGACTCGTCTTCTTTTGTGCATGCAAGAATGCACATATGTCTTTCCACCCGTTGCTCAAGAATTATTTAACGAAATACAAAGATTCAACTTTCACGTTCAGGCATGACACCAGAAAAAATTAGATAACACACAGACTACACATAGGGTAAAAGCACCAGTAGTCGGATATTTAAGAGATCTTTTGTTGATCTTGGCTAACCTAGAACTTTCAGCTATCAATACAACAACAAAAACAAGGTAAAACTTTAGAATGAACCTTTCTGATAGTGAATCACCTACTTGTTTCGGAAATTTAAAAAAAATTATGCTAAAATCCAAGCTGTTGTCAACACTAGTAAATGCTCCAGTAGTCGGCCTCAGAATCATCTTAGTTGAAAAATAAGCAGAATCGCAATCTTGAATGACGGGCACACCATTCAAAATGAAATGATTCATTACTAATTCAAAAAAAGTACCCAAAACTTAACTTCCAATGGTTGATGATTGAGGATAGGTATATGAATGTGTGAATGCGTCATATCTGATTTTGAATTAAAAATGTACTATTTATGAGGAGTTTTATGTCATTGTGGCCGACTACTGGAGACTGGCCGACTACTGGAACACTTATCCTAGTACGGAATAAAGTTGACTGAAAGAATGAAACACTTCTACTAACCAAAAAAAAAAAAAAAAAAAATGAATGACTGTAATCGGGAAAATCTGTGGCACTGAGACCAAATCAAGAAATAATATAAAAATATTTAGCTATGTAAATAAACTCGGATGCTTTCAGTTTTTTTTTTTTTTTTTTTTTTAATTCAAAAAGAGTTGAAAATTGAAGCGTTGAGAATACGAAGAGACAATAACTGAATGTGTCTTTAGGAAAACACATTTGAAAAGTTTTCCATAAGGGCGAACAGGCAGCTTGATATCATTCTTAGCGTGTTTTTAAAAGGAAAGAAGGGTGCATTCAACGTGAAAATATTTCGAATCCGAAAATGTGACGCTGATCATGCATATTAAAATAATTACATTTACAGTAAAATGTATCTAAAAGGAAATTGCGTATTATTATTAATGACACAATAAAAATGAGCAAGCAAAAATGCAAAGCGTAAATCAAGTAAATATGCATGTTAATATTTTTTTCAAAATTTAACCTTTAAATAGGAATAAAATGCCAGCACTAAATGTACTAATATAATTTGAGTAACAACTGGGACAACAAAAATGAACAGTTTCTACATGAAAAAGTGAAAAAATGACACCACGACAGTATAAGAAAATATTTTTTTTAAAAAACAAATTATTCAAACAATTTTCATTATGTAGACAACAATCCATTACGCGGTTACAAACTATTTAGTTACCCAGTTATTTGGTCATAGGATGAAGTCCTTCGATGAACGTTTAACGCATCGAAAGCTTAGGAAATATTTTTTTTTGTAAGGAAAATAATTCAACGTAATTTTCCCCCTAATAATTGACGTTTAACTAGGAAAGTAGTTCTTGGAACTGGGTCTAACTTTGGTTTGCTATTTCTCTTGCTATCAGAATCCTTCAAGAAAATGCCCTTCAACTGAATCCGAATCGGTATTTACAAGAAAGTAGGAAAACAAAAATAGGAAAACCCTTCAAATTTATTCCTCGATGCTGATGTTTAATAATAAACACTCCCTCTCTCCATCTGAATTGCATATTTAGCCTATCTCTTAAGTGCACATGGTTATGTATGTGTTCTGCTTCAGCAACAAAGGAAAATTGACAACAATAAAAAAAAAAACATTTATATGTCTTCTTCGATAACAAACAAATAAATTCGCATTTCTTTTTCATTTCATAAAAACTCTTTTTAAGATGCCTCTTGACTTCGTAATAAGGAGATCTTTACACACATAACATTTTATTAGCATACAAATGGAGTTTGGAATGTCCTTATTAGTTATTCTAATGGAGTTAAAGATTCGTCTATAAATCACATTATGAAGTTTCTTTAGTTTCACAAAAGATTGAATTTTACACTGGCAATTTAAGAGGAAAACGGTTGAAAAATAAACTACAAAAGTAAGTTTCGAATAACATAAGGAATAACTGAATGACGAGTTCTACCTTTAATGTTATTATCCTTGTAGGAATATTAATTAAAATAAGATGAGTAAACTAATTAGGAAATGACGTTACCATTCATCTATTTTCACCATTATCTATTTCATTAAAAAACAATCATAGAACGTAAGCTATCGCGTCACGTTCTACACCGCAAAACATAATTTAAAGTACATAATACATCATACATAACTTATTTTAAAAATTGAAACAATCTTGCAAAATAAGCGGAAAGATTCAAAAATAAAACAGCGCTTTTTATCTAACTATCAACCGAATCTTTGATACAAAAGCAACATTTCGTTTCATTTTACTGCACCTAACACAATATTTTCAACTCAATTTCCCACACTTAGGGAAAAACTTAATGTACCTTCAGAGAAAAAGTAACTTTTGGTAATTAAGGAAAAATGTTGGAATTTGTAACGACCTAGAATCTTTTAAGCGCTGTGCAAATGACCTTTTAACAGTCCTTAACCTTCTCACTGCTGAAGTATTTGTATTGTTTCTCGCGCTTGGCTTTCGTCGTTCTAGAGCTAGCGTAGCAAGTGACACTGTAAGAGGCGTAACACACTGCAAAGCAGCAAAAAGGTAGCTGAACTGTTTTTTTAAAAATACATTTGCATTCATTAAATTTTATTTTGTACATACATTTTTGCAATGAATGGTTTCTTCGACAACAAGTTAAGTCTTAATATGTCTTGAAAATCATTTGCCACTGCCACCAAATCAGCAGTTTTAGTGAAACAACTTAATACTTTAGAAAGAAAACCAAAAAGTAAGAATTAGTAATTGAAATCTCTCTCTCTCAAAAAACACTCTGGAATAAGACATCTGTAAAAGTTTTTTTAAGTAATAAAACCTCTCGCTACATATATATATGGACTTGTAAATAGACATTTTCTATGAATATATTAAAAGCCCGGAAAAATTCTGCGTATTGTAATGGTACCAGTACATATTCACTACAGCACTGAACCCTTAGGGTTGCACTTGAATTTAAGCTAGAATCCTCATCAATTCATTCCCAGACATAAGCTTTTCATATAGAACAAAAACTCCAAATCTTTTGTCTTTTTTCATAAGCTTAGTAAGTCATCCTGCTAGAACTCTCCTTTGAGAGCGGTGACCTAGTGAAGTACGAGCAGGAGAAAGCGCCAATAAATGGATTTGGGGAAAGTTCCAGTCAACCAAATCTTCGTAATTTCGAATCATAACAAACAGACACAAAAATAAATAATAATAATAATAATCAAGACGTAGAATCGTTGTGTTTTACATGAAAACGAGACTTCGTCAAAGAACATGTTTCGTTCTCTTTTTCCAAAGTCAAATGGTGTACGCCCGAACAGCATTTTTTAAAAAATATTCCAGCTATTTTGAAAAAATCAAATTTCTCACCAATAAATATTAGAAATTTAAGTCCATAAAAAATACAACATATTTTTCCATACAACATTTGAATTAAAGAAAAACAGATACCTTAGTGCTATAATTGCAAATTATAATTTCAACGTTCAGAAGGCACTAATATGCAGGGATACTGCAGACACAAGGAACGCCTTTTTCAATGCGAAAAAATGGGAGCGTATGGATGCACAGACATCCGACAAAAGATGTTTGTGCATCCATAAGCTCCCAATTTTTCGCATTGAAAAGGCGTTACTTGTGTCTGCAGTATCCCTGCGTATTAGAGCCTCATGAACGTTGAAATTATAATTTGCAACATTTGAATTACTCATTAAGATATAACTCATAATCTATCAGATCGATTATTTACCCAGAAAAATCTGAACTTGAAAAAAACCGCGTCACACAAACGTCCCATTCAGTTTCTATCATCAGATTTTTCTAGAGAAGTGTGTATGCATCATAAGGGGATTTCTCCAGAGAAACTATATCGTAAAATAATATTCCTCGAGAAACGATGCATTAAAGAATGAGGTTTCCTCCATAGAGACTTGACTATACAACGATTTTCTCCACAAATATTTCGTCATACAGCGATGTTTTCTCCAGAGAGGTTTCATTGTAGTATAAGATTTCTCCTAAGAGATCGCAGTGATATTTCCTTTAACAGGTTTCATTGCACAGTCATTTTTTGCTTAGTTTCAGTAACTCTGGAGGTTTCATTATTTTTTTCATCCTCACATATTTTGGTTATTTATTTTCAAAAGTAGTGAAATACTCATAGGATAAAGAGTTTACAATACGAATAGGTGCCAACTTTCAGTACTAAACACGGAATTGAGTCTTTGAAAAGGATCGTCGGGCAGATTTTCGTCTTACAGTAAAAAGTTTTAAAAAGCTTTTAACCGAAAGAAGGAAATATGTCCGCCATCGTTTTTAAGGACGGACTTCTGTCTTCAGTGCGGAACAATGATACATGGTTATACCGAAACTGAAAACTTTCTCTTATGAGATACTAAAATTATAACCACCAGATTTCAGATTAACCCATTAACCTCTTCCCGGCTTTTCCCGAGCTGGACTCGGGCAAGCGAAATGTTTCATTCTGGCTCATCCCGAGTGGAGCTCGGGCACTGTGAAAATTAACACTGCACAACCAGTCTTTCCCGAAATATTTCATATGTCCCTTTTATGGTTTCGGATGCTTTTATTTACTATTGTTGCTCCTTGATAACATAACTATACAGTGTTTTGAGCTGTAGATTTAAGATCAGAGTAGGCGCCAACTCCAAAGTATAATGATTTCTGCCATACAGAAAGCCAACTTTACAGGTAAATACTCATTTATTACTCATTTATTTAAATAGATATTTTTACATTTATTTGTAGGAAATGTTGCATGCGAATGATGCTATTATGTTAAAAAAGATATGTATGTATGAAAATAAGCATTAAAAAATTGACATTTTTTGATCCGTAATCCCGAAATTACTCATTTATTTAAATAGATATTTTTACATTTATTTGTAGGAAATGTTGCATGCGAATGATGCTATTATGTTAAAAAAGATATGTATGTATGAAAATAAGCATAAAAAATTTGACATTTTTGATCCGTAATCCCGAAATAAAATGAGCCTGGAAGGGGTTAATCTAGCGTCCCTTCTTAGAATTTACCAAAAATGAACATTTCAACCAAGTAATAGTGTTCAATTATTACTTTGGTCTTGTTTTAATTCACTTTTAACAGATTGCAGCACATAACCATTGTAAAGTGCATTCTCTAGCCGCTTTATTACGATCTTTATCAAGAATTACATCGTTCGCAATCTCAAGAACAAAAAGCTAAGATTTTAAAATTATTCCCAGCTTCCCAGTTTATGTTAATTACTGCTTTTATTTCTTCTTATAAAATGTCTTTTTAAACATTATATCGTAGGCAGAAAAACAATTTAGTAAAAAAAGTATGTACCCTCTAGTGCCTAGTGTCCTTTTTTAGTGACGATTTTTTCTCTTGTTAATATAAAAATTATTTTTCACAGAATATTTTTTAAATTATTTTTCCTGTCCATTAAACACTATTTGTAAATAGTATACAAAATTTCTTTGTAAAAAAAATGTGCGGAATTAATGGGTTAAAAAAAAGCGAAATAAATAACGTTGAATTAATGCCAAACAAAGTTACACATATAATTCACCTATAACATAAGAATTGTTAATAGGCCATTTGCACTCTTAAGAGCTTCAGATGCTAGTTTCGTCTGCTTGAAAACTAACTTTTATAGGGGGTTAGTAAAACAATCTCAGAACTATCGAAACATAAACATACTAGTTTAAATCTAAACTAACATCAATTTGTCAACAATCTCAACGCAAAGGGAGCGTTCAAAGCAGTGAGAGAATTTAAATTGTTTAAACTGATAAACGTTGTTAAAAAAAAATCTTTGATTAGAGCAGAAGAATATGCTCTTTGGCGTAATGGAAAATTTGCATGCACATAAAAGAGGGTGGATCGAATTGGACGTATTTATACGTTCCCTGCGCCCGAAGGGGGTACCTTTCAAAACGTAAAATCGGAAGCAGAAGAAATTTTTTAGCACCTGTGGGTGGAAAAAAAGCTGTAGCAGCTAAAATAAAACCTCCCAAGGGCGTTACTTTAAGAAAGCTTCATTTTTCTCGAGACAGAGAGCTCTATGAAGCTGAGAAGGCAGAAAGATCCCCCCTCCGCCTATAATAAGAGGGGGAAGGACTTTTTTTTTAATTCGCTTTTTTTTCATTTGAATAACGCACTAAGTAAAGACGGCTGAAATCCGGAAACTAAAACGAGAACCTTTCACGAGTTAATGAAACTTAGTTGCGTAGAGAAAAGAAAGGAGACTAATGAAATGGAAGCTTCAAGCATCGGCATCGGCTCTAAATCATTTCTCGAAAAGAGAAAGTAAAGGAATTTCTTAAGTGGAAAAAAGAAAACATTTCGTCAAATAATTTGATGGGTAGTCTGAAGATATTACTAGCAGTTGAAACCTCAGTGCACTGCATACCTGGCAATGTTTCGTAAGATAAATTCGAAATATCTCAAGGAAAAAAATTCAAACATATCGTATTGCATAAAATACTTTATCGATAAAAGTAACAGATATGAGTACTTACGTGAAAATTTCCAGAATAAAGGGAAAAGTCTTAAGTGATGTTAAAGATTACTCAATTTTGCTCTAAAGAATTGACCGGGAAAAAGAGCGGAAAACTGAATACCATTATCATGTTTTAAAGCAGTAGCGCAGGTAAACATTAATCTATTATATAATGAAAACAAAACTAATCAATACTCAAAATATACATATAATTAAACAAATGTCTTGTAAAACGTGAACACAAAGATATAACATAAGAAAAAGTATCTAATTTTGCTACGAATGAAATAAAGTTTCTGAAGCGGTTTTGAGATACATGGCAGAAATATAAGACTTATTCATGGCAGACGAGTATAAATAACATAAATTGAAATTCTTACTAGGGAGTTTGAATAACGACCATAATATACCTCCCTCCCCCTTCCACCCTATTTAAAATGAGCGTAAAAATATTTTTAACACAAAGAAATTACGTTTTCAGTCTTAACTTCATAATAAAGGCTTTCTACTTTTTAAATTAATTTCTAAGTTCAAGAACACTTTCAGGAAATATCACTTTACAGTAAGCAACAAAAAATCCTTATATGACCACAACGCGTAGCCTCTATAGAGCAAACGAAATTGTTTTGAACGTTTTGTTTATTACGATTTTTAGTTTTGACATGTTCAATTGTTGCGATTTGCAAATTCATTTTTCTAGATCACACAAGAGCATACTTCAGGAGTAATTTTTTTCCTAATAAGGACTAATGATAATTTAAAACAAGTTACATTTTTATTAAATTGAGCTTATATATCATAATCAGCACTATCAATTGGATTTTCTGCTAGTTATAAATATCCGAGAAGAATAATTACGACGTTTGACGTAGAACGAATCACTTTTATTGACTACCAGGACTGACATATTTTAAAATGAAAAATCGATTGTTGATAAATTTGCATACCTAGTTTTACGCATCCTTTTACATTCTTGTTTTAAAAAAAGCAAGAAAGAAATTCTAAAAAGTCGATAAAGTATTTGAATTTTCCATCCTTAATACTGTAATGCTGTTTAAACTTACAGATGCTGAACATGAGATTCGAAGCTTCCCTTTTAGTCCTAGTGTAGCTCTTGAACAACATCATATAATAGGACATAATACAGCTAAATTTAATCTGGGACTGAAAGGTTTAAAAGGTAGAAACAATCTCATTTCATACTTCGAATAACGTGAAGACGACGTTATGCAAGACAACAAACAGCAATGCGCCGAATAACAGCTATCAAACCGACATAATCCCAGGATTTGACAACAACCCAACCCAGTTCATACCTTCTTCGGGAAAAGCCGGAAGGTTCGAGAGCCTTTTCCCATTTTCACGATCTCCGTAAAAGAGCTCGTTTGCCCTTCAGAAATCGGATGTGAAACACGTAAAAGCACTTTCTCAGCCATTTCCAGCACTCAGGGCGACGAGAGCACAGAATGCCGGCATGGAAGGGATTTAGTTAGAATGTGTTTGCACAGTGCCAGACACGGATGATCACTTTGCGAGGATATTAATGCGATAATATCCCTTCCTGTCTCATTAAGCAAGGAGGCTGTTTTGAAATGACATTAATATGACAGGATACCCAGCGGTTGATTTGTTCCAGTTAGTTCGCTGCACAGAAAGAGCCCTGTAAGCAACCTGTTAATTGGAATGCAAACCATTTCTACCGGTTGAATCAAACAATACATTCACTACACTGTCCACAATAACTAAGCAAATACTGCAGTACTACAAGAAAATGTCTAGGAAGTAGCCTTTCATAAAGGTTTCTAGTAACGATAGTTTATTCTTTAGCAATGTGGATAACGACACTAAAGAAGAAGCTGTATTGTTATTAAATACCTTTGTAGAAGTCCACCATTACGGGCGTTTTCTACTAATACTGCAGTTTTTTTTTTTTTTTTTTTCAGTGTAGCAGCTCGAAAAGAAATTTGTTTTACCAGTTGTTAAAACACAAAGGACAACAGCAACCCTTTTCAAGATACCTTACCACCATCATAGTGCACAGCACACCTGATCAGGGTGAGTCGATTCAAAGGTTATCCTAAAGAGAAATGGCATTCAATAGGAGAAATTTGAAACGAAAACTAGATGCTTTTTTCTTTTGTTACACCTCAGATCTTACATGCCTTCAAAACTGACAGTAAATTATTAACAGCTTTAGTTGGACGGTCTTAGCAGAAATCGAATTGAGCCTTTTCGTGTCACTGCAAACACTTCACAATGAAATAGCTTCTCGTCGAAATAACACCAGTGAAGATAACATCTGAAGTAATACAGTAGATACGAGTTATACCGCGGGGATTGAGAGACATTTTTTTTGCACCCATTATAACCTAACCGATTTGTAATGTAACTTAAGTTTTACTAAATGTAAATCTGCAAACAGCAATATTACGCAGTGCAGATCTACTCGACTTCGCAAAATAGTGCTGTTTGGTAAGTTACATCCCACATTGGCAATACTTACCTCTTTTTGGGGGTAATAAACACTGAATTAAGTTACTTTCGTTATCGTTTAGCAAAAGCATTTTCACTCCCAAATTCGCAGTTAACCCTTCCTACTACCCGAAAAAGAGGTAATAATTGTCAATGTCGGCGGTTAACTTGCCAGAGCGGCACTATAAATATCCAGCCAAACTTGACTGAACTTGACTGAAAACATGTCGCACGAACAAACTACCAATAAATAAAAATGTACAGACACAAAATAACAGTAATTATAGCCTAAATATGATTAAATAAGCGCATTGTAGGACAAATGGTGTGTTTTCCTTTTAGAACGTCAAGGGCTTGCAGCCAAATGCGAAAGTAGATTTCAGACGTAAAATATATTGGCCGAACGAAACTACAGAGCTTTGGACAAAAAAAATCTGAGGTTTTTTTTTTTTTTTTTTTTCATTTCTTTATATCAGGGGACATGACACTTGCTATATAACAGATTCCTCAGTATACAGCGGAGTGGTATATCGGGATTCAACTATTGTGAAGCAGAAAAAGACAAAGAACGAATAAGCACAAATTAAAGAGTACATGTACTTCTAGGCTACATGGAGCAGCTTATTCAATGCAACAGTAAGCTCAAGCAAAAGTTATCATTGGACTGCATTAACTTAACAGCTTCGAAGTAACGTCTCTTTTTATTTTTTACCGTATTACAGTTTATTTCTCTTTAGTTGCGACTTTTTTAAAGCAAATTCATTTGTTTACACTTGAAACTGGACTGTTAGCAAATTAAGGATTCGCCAATGCACCAAAATTGTACTGCTTAAAATACTTAAGCGTGACTTACAGTCAAAAGCATAATTTACGCGCAAAATAAAGAAGAAATAAACCTATAGAGAGAACTACAAAAACTCTACAGAAAGAAACGATAAACATAGCAAACGCGCAGGTAAAAGGTATTTCCTCAGCTGCAACTTCCACAATTATACAAAGAGCATGAATTTTCTTCCGATGCTGTCATCGAGCACAGAAAAACTACAGAGGTGAAAAGGGGAGTATGCTCCCCCCCCCCCCTCCAGCTCCAGTCAGAGAGAATTTGTTCCAACTGTGTCGTCCCTTTAGCACTTCCCGTTTTCGCTCCGATACAGTCTCACCTGCTTAACCCGGATCCATCTTTGGCATCATTGATCCCTTGCCAGATTGCAAAGCCGCCTAAGGCAGGAAAAACCCTTCCTCCGCTTTCGCTTTCACCCCCCCCCCCCGGCTAAGTTTCACAAACAACGGTGGCATCACATATGCTGTAGGGTTACGAAAAGAATACGATTTTTCTTTTCTTTCTGTAGTTCCATAGGACAGGGTGAGAGAGCTGAGAGTCGAAGCTGGAAGATGTGAGGGCTTCCATTAAGTGTTTTTGCGACATAGAGATAAGAATAGAGATGACATTCGCGGAACTACATCAAAGGAATATGCGTATAGAAGGCTATTTGATTACCCAACAGTCGCTAAAATAAAACAATAAATTTACATCTCGTAATGATCATGAGATACTGTGAACAGAAGAGATTTTTTTGCAATCGTCTTTCTGGAACAGAAAAATATAAATGATGTTTATTTCGTGAATTAATTCGAAAAAAGTTGATGGCAGTCATTTAGGGTAACGTTGAATCAAGTAGGTCAACTTTGCACAATTTCAGATTTTTTTTTTTTTCCCCTATCATATTCGACTTCAAAAGATAGTGTCAGTGCTACACTTCGCTATCAAGGTTATAATATCAGTTTTCTATACTTCATTTTATGAAATAATATTTTATTGGAAACATTTTAATCCTTTCTCCAAGATGGTGTTAATAGTATCGCTTACATATTTTTTAGCCTTTCGATACATGGGCATAAAAAGTGTATGTAAGCTGTTCAATACAGCTAAGACTTTTGTTTGGAGTGCAAGCGGTAAGTTTACATATCGCCTTGAAAAAGTCGATTGATATTGAAAAGCTCAATAAAAGCAGTACCCGCGGGAAGTTCTTCCCTACCTTGAAGAAAATACAAGAGAAACGAGCCGTTTGATTGTGTATGTTCGCGGCAAACATGATCCTCAAGGGCCAATTTTCAAATTTCGGTACCAACGCTTCAAAAGTGGTGGCTTCGATGTCAACGAAAAAAACTTCCACGGTGTCTCAAAAAGGTTCGAAACTAAGGAACTTAAGAAATTGCTGTATGTTGATCCATGAACAAGCTATTTTTTCACAATTTGAACAAACGATTCAAGAAAGACGGCCGGAATGGCATAAGCTCATACTAAGCCGCAATAGACACCTTATTACGGCTTTGAATTTTCACTCTTTCTGGAGCTTCAGGTTTGAATTTTTGTTAAAGAAAATCCGTAAATCTAGCAAGCAGTACAGAAATATTAATTTCTAAAGACATTGCTACACTAAACGGCATAATAAATATTATTTTTCATCATTACAAAATGTTCGAAACACACACAAAAAAAAAAAAAAAAAATGTTATTAAAATTTATAGCTAATGCAATCTTATTTATTCATTTTATGGCTTTCGAAAATACAGAATAAGAATAAAAATTAACCATTTTGTGTAAACACCAAATGAAATATATACAACATTTTTCAAAAGTAATGACGAAATATTCCATGTCTAATTCAATTATACAAAACGTACATGAATATAAAAAAAAATGCAAGTAAAAAAACTATAACGATCTTTAAAAACAAACGACATCCATAAAAACTTATGCACATGCATTGCATCAGGAAAGCAACCTGAGGATATAAATTCATATTTACCAGGTATATGCATTCTCAGAGATATATGTCCACATTACGGCAGAAAGAGGCTTTACAAGCGTCTATTAAATTTCTACGAGCCTTAAACACTAGTGTAAGATATAAAGCCGAAGCTTTCCCTTAATGAGTCTCCAGTGGTAGCTGGTAAAAAAGCAGATAAAAACTCAAGAAAGCAATTTCGCTTTTCCTTCCACACATCCAAAAGCGTGATGTTCGCTTTTTTTTTTTAATTTTATTTCACTGAAAAACTCGTACAGGGTAAAAAGAGAGAGAGAAAAAAAAAAGACTTAAATGATGTTAAAAGAACTTGATAGGAGAGTTTAAGGAAAGCATAAGTATCAATTGCTTACTAAACGCTTACACAATTAAATAAGCGTTTTGAACCTTTTCTTTAAACAGACATTAAGAGACAGAAAATACGTTTGCCAGAATCAACGAAAAGTAAAAGTACGATAATTAACTAAATACTTTGTAGATTTTTCTGAAACTTTCAGCAGTTAGCACAAATTTAGCAATATCCAAAATTACGAAAAAGCGAAACTAATCTTCATGAAATTGAAAATTTCTGACAGTTTAAAAGGAAATTACACTCACATTTGCGTGTTTAAGCTCATCTAAATGAAATTCACAAACGACTTAATTTTTTAATGGAAAGTATATATTTGCTTTCTGATACGTTAAAATAATTACAATAGTTCAAATGGCAACAGTAATAAATAAATTAATAGTTTAAATAAAATTAAAGTAAAGCTGGGCAATTGCTGGTTTATTTCTTTAAGGGGTTACAGTACCTCAAAAATGACCAAAAGACCAAAAAAATTTTTATTGCTTATTTCAAAAGTAAAAGTTATTTAAAACACTCAGAAAAAAATAGCATTGTTCTAGCTAAATTATTTAAAAAGTTATGAGCGACTTTAGGGCATGCATGCTATGTGTTCTAATGGAAAAGCCAAACTTTAAAGTGCTTTTTCTCGGTGATCAGATTTTAGTGTTTCTATGTTACTGGAAATGCTAAGGAATTTTTTCTATAAAAGATATAACTTTAAAGCAATATTTTTTGCACTCAGGATAATATATTTAACAAAACTGTGCATTGAATAAGCGTTTTATTAATTACAAAAATTTTTAGAGTTAGTTAAACTTCGAAGAACAAAATTTTCTAAGAATTTTTTACATAAATGGTCACAAAATATTTTCTAATCTAAATATAGGAAAATGAATGCACAGATTTGTTGAGGTAATCCTTCTGATCATTTCACAAAAAGAAATTTTGAAATTAGTGCAGAAACAAAAAAGCCTTAGGGTTTTAAAAAAATTGAAATTTTCTTGCATTTTTCAAATTTTCAAAAAAAGTTTTCAAAATTTTTAATGTTTGAAAATAAATTATTGATTGTTAAACAAGTGCAAAAACAAATATTTCAAAGAATTAACTTTTTCACTTAAATTAAAGAAATTTGTTAGAAAGGTACTGTAACCCCTTAAATTTGAAACCGTGTGCAATATTTTACATTATATGAAAGGTTTCCGGAACGCACTGGTTTGCTGTTCCTGTACTGTTTTTCTGGAAAAACAAACTCTGCACTTATGTAAAATTGGATTCAACCAGGGACTCCATTATATCGTATTGGATTTCCGGTATTAGAAAATTGGTCAAGATTTCGCGTTTCAGTGATAATTAATAATCAAATTGTAATAATACTGTCAATTAAATACATAATGCTCACAATAGGACTAACGAGAAGCATATGTAAACACGATGGTTTCAATACTTTACATACGGACCACAAATATATTTTGATACAGTATTTTCGCTGTACCGTACTACTCATTCTCTACAAGATTGTAATATGAAATTGAAAATGACGCAGACCACCTGATTCCCGAACTTTAACAATTATATGTATTATGATTAATTAATACTCGACTTCGACGAGAATTGCGTCTATGCTTTTACATTCTCATCAGCTACCTTCCCCATTTGCAAAGCTAACAGTTTCCATATGCGTTCATTAACATCACGCATAACAAATACTTGCACATTGCTGATCTGTATTGAATATCTGTATTGCCTTTATAAAGATATACAAAAGTACTTCCTTTAAGAGGACTCTAAGGGACGCTTTTTGAGGCTCCAGTTCCTCGAATAAGGGCCTCCATGTATGTAACTCTGAGTAAGGGACAATCACAAGAAAAAATAACAAAACTAAATACATAATTGCATAAAAAATATTGAATTTATAGAAGATCAAGGTTATTTTATGACGAAAAATTAACTGGTAAAAGTTTTACTGACATTAACATAACAGCAACGAATGTTTTTAAAACTTCTGAGTTTTTAGTCATATTTTTTCTTTTTTACGGCGAACTTGATATGAAACCACCCTGTTATTTGCATTGTATTACATTGTAAATTACAGTACTTGAAGCCCCCAAAGCAGAATACTTAGTGATGTTCTGCGACGCAAAATTATTTGCTCAAAATTGTTCTGCAAGATAGATTTATACATTATATATTTACCGTCAAAATGTTACCAAAAAATGTTTTCTCATTTTTTTTAAGAACTTGAATAGAGAGAGTCGCGAAACTATTTGCACTATTGTCAGTCTTCGACGAATGTTTCAAGTCATCAAAGATCACCAGGAAAGAAGTTGTAATACCTCTTTCTTTGGGCCACACCAGATTTACTCATAGACATCTGTTTTGCCCTTATGTAACACACGTAATGTCAACCAGACAGTATTGCATATACAATGGAGATTGCTCGCGGATTGTCCAAATTTCAATCATATTCGTTTCAACTTCTTTAATCATTTTCATCCTTCTTTGAAAGACTTGTTAGGGAAATTGTTCCTTCTTCAGCAGATTGGATTTCTGTTGAAAGTTTCAAGTCATCAAAAATCACCAGAAGAGAAAAAGTTGTAATACCTCCTTCTTTGGGCCACACCAGATTTACTCATAGACATCTGTTTTGCCATGAACTAGTTCCTTTATGCAACACATGTAATGTCAATCAGACAGTATTGCATATACAATGGAGATTGCCTCGCGATTGTCCAAATTTCAATCATATTCGTTTCAGATTCTTTAGTCATTTTCATCCTTCTTTGAAAGACTTGTTAGGGAAATTGTTCCTTCTTCAGCAGATTGGATTTCTGTTTTTTACTATTCAAAATTTAAAACTTCATTGATGTGTTGATTTCAGCAAAAATTTTCTTAATTCTACAGGCTCTTTCTTCAAACATTTTCATTTTGACACTTTTACTTTTAAACAATTGTTTGGCTCAGTATAGCCTATTAAGGCTTTTATGCCAAAAATCCAACCAAATCAACTTAATTTTTTAATACCATGGTAAAGACAATAATTATTTTTGAAATTTGTTTCATTTTTCTATGAAGAGTTTGAATTAGAAAGATTTCATAAGTTTGCAAATACTTCTTGCTTTATTTTCATTAATTCATATTTTAAACGCTTTAGTTTAACAAATATATTTATAATTATGTTATTAATGCTTACTATATATATACTTCATCATCGGTTCAGAAATTCAGTTCAAAAAACTCAAGTTCAAAAAGTTCAAGCTCGGCATTGGGACGTTAACTAATCTCCAGATCGCAGAACAAATGGAAAAGAAACATTTTTCTGATTGGGGGGGGGGGGGGCTTGGACTACACCTATTTTCCTAATTTTAGCCTGAAGTTAATTGTTTCAAATATAATTACTTCGTCCCCGCGATTCTCTCAAGCGGAAAAATTGTTTTAAAATAATTTGAATGACTATTTTTACTTCAAGCTCCGTCAGAAATTCTGCGGCCAAAATGTGAAATCCCGAAAAACTTGAAAGGAAACTCCCCTCCCCCTCCACCCCGCGTTTCTCTTACGCGAAAAAATTGTTTTAAACATCATTTGAATAAATAATTTTCACTGCGAGTTCCGTAAGTGCAATTCTGCGGCAATATGTGAAATGCTGCAGAACTTTAAACAAAGCTTTGCCCCCGCGATTCTCTCACCGGAAAATTGTTTTTAATACAATCTGAATAACTAATTTGCGGTTAAAATGATAAGGCCCGCAGAACTACAGACGTAGCTTGTGTCCCCTCGATTCTTCCGTAGGAAAAATTATTTGAAATCTTAATTTGTTCTGTAAGATTCGTCACAGCAGTTTTGCGGTCAAAACGCAAAGAGAACTTGAAGCGAACACCCCCCCCCCCCGCCACTTATTGATGAGTAACGATTTATTGTTTCAAAGAAAATTTGAAAAGCTAATTTGTTCTGGAAGTTTCGTTGCTGACGTTCTGTGGCCAAAATGTGAAAGCCCGTATAACTTTAAACGAAGCCTGCGCCCCTCGATTCTCTCAACAGGAAGAGTTAATAGTTTTAAACATTATTTGAATAGCTAATAATGCACTGCAAGTTTCGTCTCTGAAGTTCTGTGGCCAAAATGTGAAAGACCGCGAAACTTCAAGCGAGTATCCCCCCCCCCCTCCCGCGATTCTCTCACGAGGAAAAAATGTTTTCAACATTGTCGAATACCTAATTTGTACCGCAAGTTTCGTCACTGAAGTTCTGCGGATAAAATGTGTAGGCCCGCAGAATTTCAAACGAAGCCCGTTTTCCCGCGATTCTTTAACACGGAAGAATTAATTGTTTGAAACATAATTTGAATAACTATAGTTTGTACTGCAAGTTTCGTCACTGAAGTTCTGTGGATAAAATGTGTAGCCCCCCCCCCCCCGCAGAACTTCAAACGAATCCCGCTCCCCGCGACTCTTTAACGCGGAAGAATTAATTGTTTTGAACATAATTTGAAAAACTATTTGTACTACACGCTTCGTCACTGAAGTTCTGCGGCCAAAATGTGAAAGCCCGAAGAATTTCAAGCGAAGCTTGCGTCCCCGCGATTTCCTCATAAGCAAACATGGTTTAGAAAAACAAAGTGTCGACACTGAAGTTCTGCGGATAAAATGTGAAGGCTCGCAGAATTTCAGACTACGTTTGCGTCCCCGCGATTCTTATGCGGAAAAAAAAAATCTTTGGAAACATTATTTGAATAAGGAATGTGTACTGCAAGTTTCGTAGCTAAAGTTCTGCGGCCCAAATAAGAAGGACTGCAGAACTTCAAACGAAGCCTGCGCAAGTGTCGTCACTGAAGTTCTGCGGAAATAACAGGAAGGTCCTCTGAAGCTCAAGTCAAGTCAAGTCGTCCGCACGTCTGCTGTGGTCTATATGGCACATAGCAGGCTACGGCGCCGACATTATTGCCTGCTGCTCTGCGAGACATGGGCTACGAGCGAAACTTTTTTTTTTTTTTGGTTGCTTAATTTTGAATAGAATTGTTCTGCAGCCCCGATGTCTGTTCTGCGACGTACGTCGCCGATTTAGCAGTATTCTGCTTTCGGGCTTGAAGCAAATCTATAAAAGAAATTACTTCATATTAATTTCTATAAATTACAAAGCTTGATTCTTCGCAATTTGATTAAATTTTTAAAATAATATTTTTTTTAATTAGAATATTTTTTTAATTAGAATAATTCTGAATTTTATCTGGTTTACATGAAACATTTTCAATAAATCTTGAACGCTAACAGTTTAAATTTATTATGATGTTATGCTGTGTTAAGTACACGGTATGCATCAATTCATGCACCTCCGAATATGAGACACCTAAGGGACAAAAAATCCAGTCCCGCTCTTGTCCATTAGTGAGAGGTTCTACTGTATGTAAAACAGATATTTTTAGAGTAAGCAAGTTTTGAAAGAGAGCAGCAAGTTTGCATTTCATACGAAAAATAAACCCTCCACCAATTAAAAATTAGGACAGGAATTACAGGAAATAAATAAAAAATATACTCATTTAGTTAAAAATAGAAAATAATATGACACAACAGCTAAACCTAACGAAAGCAGTCTTCACCAACGAGACAGCAACAATATTTTTGCTTTAAATTAAGAAGTGCTTTCATCAAGTACTGAAGAAAGTCAAACACATCTTCAGAAGTTGGTGAAGTTGAAGCTTTTCAACAAAAAGGGTTAGTACGTCAAGTAGAAGGACGTAAACGTTTCGAGTTCGATACTCAAGAGTTTGAGAAAATCATTTTTACTTAAAGTCTTTTCAATAACAGTTGTTTCGTTATTTTATAGAGGAGAATGTGGGATAAAGTGAAATAGCGGGGCAAGTGAAATGGTGAAATAGTTATTTTGTTCTCAGCGCCATGTTTTCATCTGGTGATATTTTAACAATGTAGTAATACATGTAGTTTATTCCAATCAGGAAAAGGTTATCTCTGAAGATATTTCAAGCAATTTTGAAAATTGATACTCATAGTGCAATATTTTGTTGTAAGTCAAAAATTATTTTTGTTATTATGAAATGATAAAGTTCTTGTACTAACATTTAAACATTGAGATCTACTAAAATTCGGTGCAGTGTTTATTTAATATTATTATTATAATTATAAATATTTTGTACAATTCGTCAACTGTAAGTAGGGCAAAGTGAAATAGTTCATTTCGTTTACTTATTTTATCATTTGCATTCCTTTATTAACAAATTCACTCATTTTTTCATTCATTCAATCAAAAAAAAAAAATATATTTTCAACAATCAAAACGAAAATATTTTATCAAAGAAATGTTTCATTCATAACTTTTGCCGAAAGAAAAGTACTTATTTTCCACTTTTTTTCTTTTTTGAAGGTACAAATTCATTTTCAAAAATAAAAAATAATATTTCAATGCAAGTTCTATCATAAAATACATTATTCTATCGTTATTTACTGCAATTTTCAGAACAAGTTTTCTTTTGATTTATTTCTTTTTTTGAAGAAGGTAAGTCGTAACTATTCCACTTTCCCCTACAAAGAATATTTGACCGTGCATCGTATGAAACTCCGAAATTTTCCGATTTCAATTTCTCACGCAACAGTAGAGTAGTTTCGTAATAAAATTACAAGTAATGAATGCAATGCACCATTTTAAATGCAAAATATTTTTTTTTGTAATTGAAATTCCTGCGTATTAACGACCTAATTTAATAATATTTCTCATAAATGAAACGTTAAAACGCATGCCAGTGGCTGATTGCATCCAAAATTCTAAACTTAACCCATGAATGGCCAGTAGCCTAAAAACGGGACGCTTGTTAGTTACTAGATACAAAAACCTGTAATGGGCATATTACTCGTATTTTACTAAAGCTGTTTTTCACAAGTTAAATAGTCCTTCTTCTTGAGAAAACCAGTTAGAGCCACTAGTTGGAAATCAGAGTTTGTTTATTGACAACTATTTTCAGACAAGTCAGTCAAGCAACGATCCAGCATTAGCCACAGAAAGTATCTTATTTTTTGCGAACTTATTTTTCAAAAAACTAAACTATTTTACAATGATTTGCTTAAAATTGATCACAGATGCCTCCTGTAATGTAACTTTGCAAAAGTAAAGTCAAGTAAGGTCGTATTTTGCTCACATATCTGCCTAGTGCCCCATAAACAGGACGTTAAATAACTTAATAAATATGGCAACGGCGATCTATTTTGCGCCTAAAATGTATGTAAACCATTCCAAGTAATAGTTTTAAGCAGATGAAAATTGAAAAAAAATTGTTAAAAAAAACTTGGGCATTAAATGGGTTAAGTTCAGTTTTGATTCCATCGGCAGAAATCCAATCTCAAGTCATTTCTAAGTCGACGAAACTTTCATCGTGACGTATTTCAAATGAATTGACGGCACGTTGGCGTAAAAATGACGCAATTCCTCTACCCAGGAAACATTCGCCGTGACAAATGTCAATGAATGGATGAGCTACAGGGTGCGCCAGAGAAACTTACTTTTTTGAAAAAATTCCTGCGCGGTGAATTGGCTGCGTAGAAAGCCGAGAGTGGGCGCATCTGGAGCGGGAAATCTCCAAGTTTTGTTTTCCCTTTAATTAGTCGCCATTATACTATGGTCAAAAGAACAGCGCGCCTTTGCCGTCAAAAGCTACTTTTCGAACGGTCGCTCAGTTATTGCTACGCAACGCGCGCATCGAGGATTTCTTCCTTCCCAGCCTCGAAAAAATGAACATTAGGGACGTGTGGTTTAAGCAAGATGGAGTCACCAGGGCCTGATTACTGAATAGGCCAATTAGGCCGTGGCCTAGGGCCCCCCACAATGTATGGGCCCCCAAATGGCTAGAATTGCTCTAATCGATGGCTAAAATTGTTTTATCCAATGCCTAAAATTGTAAAGCCTCAGTATAGGGGGCCCCAAAAGAGTGTTTGGCCTAGGGCCCCGTAATATCTTAATCGGACCCTGGGAGTCACAGCACACACAGCACGAGATTCAATGAATTTGTTGCGACAACATTTCCCCGACCACCTCATCTCTCTCAAAGGCGATCTCCCATGGCCAGCACGCTCCCCTGATTTGGGGCCGTGCGATTTTTTTATGGGGTTATTTGAAATCCCTGGTTTATGTTGATCGACCACGCACAATAGCTCACCTCAAGAATTACATTCGCGACGAAATTGCCAACATACCAATTGATATGCTGCAAAGAGTACTCACAAACTTTAAAAATCGTCTTAATCAGTGTATGCTCAATGGGGGTCATCATTTAACCGATGCCATTTTCAAGACTAAATGAAAAAAAAAATGGGATATTGTATTTTCAAATAAAAAAAGAATTAAAACAATAACTTAAGTAGTTTTGTTTTTATTGACATTTCAAAAAAGTAAGTTTCTCTGGCGCACCCTGTATTAGCATGAAAATGAAGCTATTTTTATGTCAGCGAAACGTTTACTACGATGAACTTGAAAGCATTGAAGGTGTATTAGCACAAAAAGAACACTGATTCTGTCCGCGAAACTATCATAACGGTAAAATTCGCATGAGTATTGGACACGTGACTATTGCCGCAAAAAAAAGGATGCTTGAAACTAATGTTTAAAAAATCACATATTTATAGATATATATACTACATACATACATAAACAGAGTTCAAAACATCACTTCTATGCCTTTTATACTTATCATTTATGCATCTTTTTATACGTTGCTTTCCCCCCTCTGAAATTCGAAAACATTTCTACCCAGAGAGGGAGAGATGGGGGGGATGGGACTTATTTCATTTGTCAAAGAACTACTGAAAAATGTTTTCATGAGCTCATCATGCTATTATCACTGTAAAAAGCTAATTGGCATGTCAGACGACTATAAAATATTAAAAAAAAATTTCTTTTTATAAGTATATTTGGGAATTGCTAATATAGCTGCATAACTAAATGGATATATGCTAGTTATAATAAGTACTTAAGTTAAACAATAAAGTTATGATTTATTTTACGTAAAAGTTTTACTTAAAAATTCAATTCAGTCTTTAGTAGAGAAATTTACTATGGATTGATATATAATAGTTGCATAAAAAGAAAACTTTAACAAGAATCGGATTTGTGGGGTTAAACTTGTAAAAATCGAAGTGATTTGTCAATATTCCGATTCTGCGTTGTTATCATTTATACGTCATTTCACGTCCGTCTAGCATGTTGAAAGACATATAAACGATGCTTTACGATGTGTTTATATATATATATATATATTAGGATAGTACTTAGCATATAGGTAAAAAATACTTGTATAAGTCTTACTTTCTATTTCTCTTCCATTGGATTAAGAAACTGGTAAAAAAAACTTAATTTCAATAACAAGTGCAGCAAAAAAGTTGAGAAATGAAATAAAATAGCCAAATTCCTCAATTTTTGTCATAACAGTTTCTATTTCTATCTCAATATAAAACAAATATTAACTCTATCCCAATAAACTCTACGCAGTTCTATTCAGACCATCTCGCAGTCTGAACTCGGGAGTTCGCTACATACCAAGGGCGGATCCAGAAACTTTTCAAGGGGGGGGGGGGGTGCGATTGATTTTTTTACCCTCACACACACACACACATATATATATATGTATATAACTCCCTCAAAAAAAGCACATATCCCCCCCCCTCCCCCCCCCAAAAAAAAGAAGCATAAAAACACAAACATACGTATGTGTGCTTGTTGATGGGTCTTTTCCTTTTTGCCGATCCCTCCCACCCATTTTTTTTTTCCAATGCTATTGCTTTCTGTGTTTTTTTTTTTTTTTTGAAATATTTTTTTGGAAGAATGACTTTTTTAGGGGATGCATTTAACTCTTTTAAATGAAGGGGGTCCTTCCTTATTCTTTTTTAGCAAATTTTGGCTGCTGAGTAAACAAATTTCTACACAGTAGTAAAGTATTTCATTAAAAAAATCTTGTCCTAGTATGCAGGTGACCGGGAATTTCAATCAGCAAATTCAGAAATTTTTCTCTTTGAATAGCTCACGATTGGGAAGCCCCTGCATGCACTACACTAAACGGAATTGTACTTACCTTTAGTCTTTTGTATGTTTGAAGGCGATTCAAACGGTGATTCAGTTGATGAAAGTGGCTCAGGTTCAGTTGATATTGATGATTTGCTACATTTTCCTTGTTTTAAGCCACCTCTCCATAGTTATAAAATCGCATAAACAAGAAAGTGTAAGAACCGAACCAGGAGCGTTGCTCAGTTCTACTGACTCCAAAAGGAGACTAAAAGACCACATGAAATCGTGCTTATTTTCATTACGTCATATAGACGGCGTCCCTCCATATGATGACGGGCGTCAAGAAATCGACAACTCGGAATGTATGCATTCGAAAGCAAACCTTCTCCTTTTATCATTTGCATTTCTGCCTGTTGAGATTTTTAATTTATCGGTGCTGTCTTGAAAATGGCGCCAAATTTCAGTCCCACAGGAACAGAAAAGAAATATAATAAACTCATTCCTAGAAAGGTAGAATATAACTTTTTTAAAAACATTTTTTAGTAAGTGCCGGTTTCCAATTTTTTTCCCCCGTTTTTCTTTTTTTCTTCTTTTTTTTTTTTTTTTTGGCTCAAGGGGGTTGGGCGCTCGCCCAAATCCCCCCCCCCCTTGTATCCGCTCTTGCTACATACTAATATCAATAAATTTAAAACTACAGTTTGATGAATCTGTTTAAATTTGGAGAAAGACATATTTCCGTTTTTTTTTAAATCTCATTTACAGCGTCTGCGGCCCCATTTACAATTGTGGGAATGACTTATTTTTTTTGTAGTATTAGTTTCAGATAAGGTGTAAAAAAATGAGGGGGTTGAGACTTAAGAAAAAACAAATTTGAAAAATAAGAGCCAAAATCCCTTTCGGGACAAACGAACTAAGATAAAAATAGCACAGACCATTAACCTAGGCTCTAAAAAAGCAACACTCGCCAGAATGAAGAAAACTCTTAACAGCACTGCTTTTTAAATCTGTTGTCTTCTACAGGAGTACTCTAAGAAATTGGTGCTGATACAGATACAAGTAATGACACTATTTTCCAGCGACGGGATCATTACCGTGGCAGAAGGGCATTTCACCACACACACCCACTGAACTTCAGAATGAATATGAAATTTGTGTGTCGAACTATTTGAATAATTTTGCAACTTAGTTTCACCAGATAAAGGATGATTTCTCAAACATATGCTAATGTCATCTGTGACGCGTTCGTTCCCATGATGCGACTCAAATCGTTTCCCACGCAGTTTAGATCGTATTTTAGAAGTAAAAAGGAAAGAAAAGTAAAACATACAGATGTCGGGAAGTAGGCATGGTTCACACTTTATTCTAAATTACACAGGATGACTCAAAAGACGTGAAAAACTTATTTAAATGCGAATAAAGCGATGCGGTTAATGCCTAACGAAGAAAAAGAAAGCTGGATGTCATGCGAAGGGGGAAAAATATATTATGCAGTACTTTCATATTTTTTTTAATAAAGAGTCACTTTCATATTTTTTTTTATATATAGTCACTTGATTCGTGGGCGATTTTCAATGGAGCTTCATGGATAATGTTATTTATTGCATTTAAGCGAGAATATTTTGTTTGACTCGAGCTTCCATACTTAAACTCATACTGACCATGGCCAATGAATATTTGTGCCAAGGGTAATACGAAGACCTGCCACGTGGCAATGAAGAAAGGTCTTCGCGAAGCTTTTTCCGAAATTCCTGTATGGATTCACTCTGTTAAAATCGGTTAAAAGCAGAAAACGTGAAGATTGCCATAACTAGGGATGCACCGATAAGCAAATTGGCCGATTACCAATTAATCGGCTGAGCTGATTAATGATAAGGATGATTGCTGTTTTACTACCAGTTTTACCATCATTGTTTTTTCTCTCTTATAAAATTCCAAGTTTAGAAATATATAGTAATAATGTATATAGTAATATATATAGTAATAAATATATAGCAATATAACATTATTAAGTAATTTATTTCTGAGAGAAGATTTTTTTTTTCTTTTTCCTAGTTTTCACAACCTAATTTCAACATTTTATCAAATTTCTTAGAACCAATATTCATATTATTTTCAAAAATATTATTAACACATTATTTTTTATGTTAATTGGACATAAAAATCCAAAAAAAGGGGGAGGGGGAGTCTGTGGTGAGCACTCCAATTTAGGAGTACTTTGAATCCATATTTTTTGATAATTAGTAGCAATTTAATTCAATAATTTTATTCTTTGAAAATTAGAGGTTATCTAAAAGCACTGTGCTAAGAAAAAACTATCGCCACATGATAAATGTTGCAACATCGTCTATGTATATTTATTCAAAAGTAGGAGAATTAAATAAAAACAAAACTTTAAATCAACTGTGAGGATTATTATTACTGTTAATAATTTTTTCGTCATAGTTTCTTAGTGAAGGTATACTTTAAAGAATAGTATTTAAAAAATATTTTTTCGGGCGATTAATCGGCCTGATTTTGCCAATTATAAATAATTGGCAAAGTGGCCGATTATGGCCGAGCCGATTAATTGGTGCATCCCTAGCCATAACCAAGCGCTGGAACGAAAGTATTTTTCTTCCCCATAATGAGCGTCGTTGTTTGTCAACAAAGATAAATACATTTTAACAGAAAATTCGAGCCGAATTTCGGCTTAATGAGTACACTATGAATGTCTTAATTTGTTGATCGCGTTTACTGCCATCTCCAATTCTTGCAAATTTGGTGTTTTTGATTCTTCTTTAGAGTGCCAAAAATATTGAGGCAAACTATAACACTGAAAATAACTAAACAATAAAAACAACTGAAGTAGAAAAAACGTTGCCACTCAGCTGCTCAAAAAATAAACTTTTCACAACTGCGAACATATTGAAGAATTTCTTTAGTTTCATTCAATAAAAAATTTATAGAAACCTTAATCGAAATAAATTTTTATGAAACAGTGTTAAAACAAACGAGCGTGAATGAAATAAGTTTAACAATGTGGTCGAGGATGAATAAATAGATAGCGATATACGTTATCAGAACTATTAGGGGAACTGGAAAGTAATTCTTTTTTTTTCTCCAAAGAAATCAATTGTTAAAAGTCTTTATTTTAAATCAACAACGCAATTACCCTCGTTATCAAGGGCGTTTTACTAACTAGTAGTACATTTCAAATCTCGGATAGATTTTTTTTTTTTTTTAATTGATTTTTTGAGCAAAATATCTTGAAATGGCAACTCGGATACAAGCCAAATTTGCAATTTTTTTTTTTTTTTTTTTTTTTTGCCATATATAGATCACAATAAAGGGAAATTAGATAGTGCAATGTCCAGTGAGTATCATGGGTGAAGCAGTCGGATTTCACTTTCTTCTGATAGCTAAAACACTTTCTATAACAAAAACTTGAAAATTTGGCTTGAATCTGGAATGCAATTTCAAGTTATTTTGCTCCAAAAATTATTTTTTTTTTTTTAATCTATTCGTGAGATTCAAAATGTATTATTTGATGGCAAAAGGCGATTGATAAGGAGGATAATCACATCGTTGACTTAAAATAAAAACTTTTAACAATTGATTTTATTGAAAAAAAAAACGACATTACTTTCCAGTAACCCAATAAAAAACACTTGGGAAACAAAATTAAGAAGAAAAAAGAAAACAGTATCGACGGTTAGAGACAACATGAAACTTTTTTTAAAGCTATTAATCAACTTTTGACCCCTATAAATTAACATGGATTTAGGTACAGATTAAACAAGGCGACAGTAACTATCCTCATTAAAATGCGGGCAAATGAGCAAAAGGCATGAAAATAAAAACTAAGCCTTTCCAAACAACCAGCATTTATTAACATTTCAGATAACTCGCTGAATAGTACGTGACAAAATCACGCATCATTTATTCTTCTCATTAAACCGGCAGACTGAAGAAACCTATTCCTGGCCCCGAAATTGTGAAAGAAAGAGTTCGATCAGCGGAAGATGTTGCCTTCCGGCAGGAAGAGGGGTTTAAAAAAAGCTTGGGAATCTTCCGTCAAAATCGGAAGACTTCGCAGTTTTATGAACAATACAAGAAAGAAATTGTCTTCTAAACGTAAAGCCGTTAATGGTGTTGTAAAAAGAGAGCGCAAACTTTTAAAGCATGGATGCTAACCAGGGAATCCCAGGACTTGGGTAATCATGAAAAAGGTTAAAATTAGGTAGCAATCGAAAGAGCACCTAGAGCCTTTTTGACGCATAAATTACACAGGTCTGCAAAAAAAAATTTTTTGAATAGATGCATGGGATGTTTTAACTGGTTTTAATGTTTTTCGGTATGTTGAATCCGAATATGAGCTTCATTTTTTTCTATCACGTACAGATTTTTTGCAATACGTGAGGGCTTAACTGTCAAAGTCAAAAAAATTAAGTTAAAAAGAAAATCATGTATTTATTGGAATAAAAAGCTGTACAATATTTTTACTCATTACAACACATTTTAAAAAGTGGATCACGTTTAGTGTTTACTTCTTTTCACAGTAAAACCATTTTCTTCTTTTTACCTATACTCCTCCTAGTGCGGTTTTGCTGGTTGGAACTTATGTTTATCGCTTGAGCATCCAACAATAGTCTGACATCATATTTACATCCCATATACCTTGATAATATCCCTCTATGTCTTTCACATCTTGATGAAATCGTTCACTCTGTTCTTTACTAAAGCGACCAAGGTTTTCGAGTAAATAGTCTACATGTGAAAGTAGAAATGGACTTATAAACTCATGTTCGCAGAGCTGAGCTTCGAATGCAGCCAACATCCTCTTAACGATGTTTTTCCAACCAGTCTTTGCTAATTCCAAAAAAACTTTTGTATCCCATCCTTGAATGAGGCTTCTTTTTCAGTTTCATTTATTAACTGAAAAAACAATGGTACAGATAAAATATGTCAGCATATGTCAGGTGCTCTGAATTATCTTTCTTTCACTTCAGCTTCAAACAATTTCGGAAACTTCGAACAAACATACTTGAAATAGTCTCCATCTTTCGAAAAAGACTTGATAAACTGCTTCATCAGACCTAATTTAATATGAAGAGGTGGAAACAGAACCTTTTCCTGATCAACCACTATACTGTCCAACCTGAATAGCTGCAACTAGCACCTTTGAATGGTTCTATTTTAAAAAGGAATTAAGCAATGCTTGATTAAGAAAATGCACCATGGCAGCATTTCTGCTTATTTGGATATTATTTATTTTTCTGGATCTGATAAGAGAGATGAAATTACCTAATAGAAAAACACATCAACACAAACCAACACTTTTAATAAACAAATTTAACGAAAAGCAAAAAAAAAAAAAAAAAATCTCTCACACTCCATATTTCTTATCATTATCAGGCTTATTTTGATAAATCCTTACAATTCCAAGAGCCCAGTGTAACGTATTTGAACCTCATCAATGTGGTTCTATAGGCGAGTGTAGCAGTCCTGTTTGCACTTTCCTACATCCGACCCCCGCCTTCGCTCTCTCCCTTTGTTTTTCAATTTTTATAACTCTGGGGAGGGGGGGGGGTACTCTTTGACATCCAAGAAACAAATAAGAAAAATTATTTGTAGTAAACATGTTTTTAAAATCATGAATTAGAGTTGCATGTATTCAGTTATATAGAGGTAAAATGGTACATTACCACACTGAGTACACACGTTTGGCGGAAAAACTGTACGTGATGGACAAAAACTGAGGTCATTTTCGGATTCAGCACACCGAAAAACATAAAAAATACTCAAAACATCCCATGCAGTTTTTTGGTTGCAGACTTGTGTTATTTGCCCTCGCCTGCCCGTTATCCAGCTATAAGGTCTTAAAAGTCTCCCGAATTTCTAAGAAAAGCGCCAAATTAACTTTGCAAAAATTGATATTACGCAATTTCACCGTCTGCCCTTATCTACAAATCGTGAGAAAGATGTATTATACTTCTCACAGAACTTCGCTAAATTTGGCAGTTTTTTTTTTTTAATTGCGGCGCATTTTAAAACGAAATTTCATTTTTATAACTTTTATTTCGAAAAAAAAATATTTAAATTTAAAAATTTTATTTCGAGATTCGCCGTACTTTTATTTCGATTCTGGGGACACGAGGGCAAATACTAGAACAGCGTTTTAAAATCTTTTTTAGCTCACGTACCACATGGCTGTAGATCATGCTCAATTGTACTACTTCGTAAAAATGATTGTACTTCATGAAATATTTTTATTGCCATTGTGCTTATCCCTGTGCCAGAATTTTTTTCAGTTTTCCGCAACAGATTTTCTAGAACCAATTTCTTTCTGCAACATGAATATTCTACAATAATAAATATATATGCAACTCTCTCACAGTAACATAAGGTGTTTATATTTATAAAAATGTTAACATTAATACTATAGATTTATAGAGTTTTTTTTCTGGTGGCTGTTTTATATTCTTTTTTTTTTTTCTGAGATATTTTTATTTATTTATTTATTTACTTTTTTTTTTTTTTTGCTCTCAATCACAAAAAATTTTCTGCACGCTGTCTCCCTGATTCTGCGTCTATGTCGCCGTGTCGGCAGCTTTCTGCCACAGGGGTACTTATTTACTTACATTCCACATTTTATAGGGTGACCGGACCATGTATGCACATCACATAAGAGAAATTCCACTGAAACACGTCTAAACGTCATGCCGGATTATAAACACAGAGAAATTATATTATGCATGTGTGTGTGTGTGTTTTTCATGTCCGCCGTTATTGATTATTGTTTGCGTACCACTAATTAACAAGTCTCGTACTACCAGTGATACGCGTACCACAGGTTGGCTAAAGATGTACTAAAAGATATAACTAAATGGGATACCATTTAGCAAACAAATATGCATTTTAAAAATATGGACATGGATCACAATTACAATGACCGACCCAAATACGCATGTATGTATGGAAAATTAAGTACACAAATTTACAATCACAGTAGTAATTTAACATTATTAAAAGCAATTTCTTTTGCTCAACCTCAAATCTGGTGGTGAGAAAGAACAAATTATATCTTGTATCTACCCACACTTTTCCTAAACAAAATCTTACAGGTGTTCTCGAAACCACAATCTCATTACGAGTCGCAGAAATCTCGCACATTTTAAAAAGAAAACATTAATTTAATTTATATTCTAACAAACTCTCCCGATCCGCGGCATTTTTTAATACCACTTGGACTGAATTAAAACATTTGGATTGCAAATCAGAGCAAAGAAGATAATTGGTTTGAGGAAAGCTTCGCCTTAGGGTCTGTCAGAAAATGGAGTGGCAAGATCGATTTTTCTTCACAGGGACGAAGTAGCTGCTGAAAAGTACACTTCAAGTTCAATAAGAAAGGAGACATTAAAATTTACTTCAGACGGAAACTAAATTTTTAAGGCAGCAAAAGAGACGTGCGCTCTCCAAGCTAAATCTGCATTTTAAACTAGATGCAGAAGGTGGGAAGTTTCGACATTCTTCAGAAATGTATAGTAGGGAAGTTGGTTGTAGACAGCTTGTGACAAACTTGAATGCATTTTTGAAAGGATAAATTAAAAATTATATTTTGGAAAGTAATTGTAAAAGTAAGAAATTTTTAGATACTCTTTCCTGCTCCATTTTTGCAAAGTATGGCGAGGTCGAGAAAATTCTTCATTGAGTTAAAATGAATCAAAAGACATTTATGGTAAGAATTTTTCTGATCACTGATTTCGATTAATTATTTCAGACTAATTAAAACTAAAAGAATTTGAGTTGAAGTTATATATTGAGTTATAGTGATATGTGGGACAAAATGAAAGAGTTCAATGATTGGAGCAAAATGAAAGAGATAATTTTCCTTCGTCAAAATAAACAAATTGGCAAAATGTTTTGAAAATTACAGTACATTAAGAAAAAAATAATGTATTTGTAGTAAAGCTTGCATTGACATATAATTCGTAATTTTTGGCAGTAAAATTGTACTTTCAAGAAAAAAGGAAACTTTTCACTTTGCCAACATGTATGGGATAAAGTAAAAAATTAAATTTTTCTGGTGAAATAATTTTTATTTGAAAGTTCAAAATATTTTTATCAAATAATGAATAACTAATGAAACAATAAACGAATAAATAGATTAATGTATGAGAAAAAATAAATGAGTGAATAAAATAATGAAGAGATAAGTAAATAAGTGAATGAATAAAAAAAGAAGCGAATCAATAAATAAAGAAATGCAAATGAACTAATTAATGAATGAATACGTCAGTGATTAAATAAATCAATGAATAAGTAAACGAAATAAACTATTTCACTCTGCTCCGCTTGCAATTGAATAATTGTATTAATTTAACACCAAAACATGCCTAATTTCAACTAAAACACTTCACTAGACATCAGTAGGTCTCATTTAATGCTTAAAATGCTAAAAACAAAAACTTTGTCATTTTATAATAACAAGAAAGATTTTACATTAAATTACAAAACATTATAATATGTGCATAAATTTTGAAAATGACTTGCAGTATTTTTCCGTGAACTTTAGTGCTATCTACTTTTTGACTGAAATGAGCTTTATGTTTAAGAACATAGATAAAATATTGCCGAAAAGGAGACGCTGAAAACTGAAAAATATTTCACCATTTTACTTAGCTCCGCTATTTCCCTTGCTCCATCCCTACATTCATTCACATTAGAAATTTCACATTTACTTTTATTATTCTCATAAACACTTCAAAAAAGGATAAAAGAATCTTTGCTATTTCCGGATAAAAAAGCAATCCATATCTGTTTTCTTCGTTCTTAAAAAGTTGTTGCTCATTTAAAATTATCGACTTACATAAGCAGTATTTAAATTTTAGCACAAGCAACAGTTTCACTGCAGTAGAGTCTGATAAATCAAAACACGAAGTTTCCTCCTTTTCGGGAGAAACAATCTGGAATGAACGATATAACGAGATATAACTACAGTACATTTTTATACAACATAAAATAACGATATAATAACGAATATAAAACAGCGGACAAATGTACAAGAATATAAACCAATTTATGATGGCATTTAAACGATATTAAATATGAATCTGCGGCTAAAAGCAAAAGACAGTCAACAGCTACGGGACAATACACTTTACAGTGATATAAACAAAATAAATTTCCTCCTCTTGAAGTGAATGAAAATAAATATTGACAGTTATTCAGCAGGTGGCTATAACATGCATAAAATGTACTCACAGTCCAAACGTAAATGCATGAAGCAATGAGAATTCAAATAAATCTCGTGGTTATACAACCAGGATGAAAAATGCTTACCTGAAAAGAAAAAAAAACCTTTGTCAGTAAAAGTAAATACATTCAATCAATATATAGTGATTTACTGAAAAAAAAAAAAGATACACCAGATACTCGATGTACAGCAGTTTTGCACGCTAAGCAGTTGACCACTTTGTATGTATAGATAAATATAGGAGATTGCTCTAATTGAGTTTTAAGATGTAAACTAGATACATTAAAGGTATGAAATGGTTACCTACGAGTATTATTAAATCTTAAAACTTAAATGGAAAAGCAATCCATTTATTCTACGATTAGTAATATGATAAAATTAAATTGTTCACAATAGCATGTTTTTACAATTATTATTTTTGTTATTTATTTAAGGATTAAACGAATTTTTCAATTTGGCTAAATATTTAAATTTAAACTTAAAAAAAGGGGGGGGGGCGACAATTTTTAACTACGATCACTGTGTATCAAATTTTGAAAATGACTAGGATTATTTTTTTACACTTGATCTTTAGACTCCTCCCCCCCCCCTTTTTTTTTTGACTGGAATCAACTATATATTTAAGAACATAGCTAAAATATTGCTAGATAGGTGAAAATGTTTTGTCATAAAAATATTTTTCCAATCTTTCACGAAACGTCAATACACAGCGATGCAAAAGTTTAGACAAAATGCAAATATGTGAATAAAAACAAAACTATTCAACGAAATGCTTTCAAATTTCTACTGCAGGTACACAATATGATCCCAAATACGTGTCTGGAGTTCTTATAACTATAACTGGAATCAAATTTTGGATATTACAAAAGATATTTTTTTACATTGTTGCAAAAGTTTAAACAATACTCAGATTTATGCAAATATAACTTGAAATGTGATTGGTGGAGGAAATGCAGGGCTGTATTATTCATTTATTAAGTGCAGAGATATCTGAATAAATAATTAAAATCTCAAAAGCTCTTTAGTTCTCGTGTAAAGAAGATGAGAAAGTTTAGAAGCCGAAATTTGAAAATTAACCTACTTTATTAATTTTTTGTCTTTTAAATCGGCTCTAGTATGGTAGTACATTGTTTTTTACTTTGTGGAGAGCCAATTCAGACATTCGTATCGATCAAAAAGTCCAAGAAAAATTATATTTCTTAAGGATGAAGGAATTGAAAAAACGGCTCAGACTGACGATTCGCCCCTTAATCCTACAAAACTTCAACTTGGGTCAAAAACAGCATGTGACAGCATAAGTAGATGAACAACTGAATCGGAATGCATAAAAAAAACAAAGAATTGTGTTTGAGCCTTTTCAGACAGAGTGTCCCAAATAAGCCAGATTTTATTGGTATAAGCAGCACAGCATATGATCATTGGATATTTCTCAAGTCCCGCGAAAAGAATTATAATCCATCTAGGCCATCCCAATTTTAATAATTCTTATCAAAGAAAGTACCATTCATTTTTTAGTCACGATGATACATCTGCTGCTTTTCACATTAAAATCTGGCTTATTTGGGACACTCTGTCCGAAAAGGTTCAGGCTTAATTCTTTGTTTTTTTTATGCATTCCGATTCAGTTGTTCATCTACTTATGCTGTCACGTGCTGTTTTTGACCCAATTGAAGTTTTGTAGGATTAAGGGACGGATCGTCAGTCTGAGTCATTTTTTCAATTCCTTCATCCTTAAGAAATACAATTTTTCTTGGACTTTTTGATCGATACGCATGGCTGAATTTGCTCTCCACTAAGTAAAAAACAATGTACTACCATACTAGAGCCGATTTAAAAGACAAAAAATTAATAAAGTAGGTTCATTTTCAAATTTCGGCTTCCAAACTTTCTCATCTTCTTTACACGAGAACTAAAGAGCTTTTGAGATTTTGATTATTTATTCAGCAATCTCTGCACTTTATAAATGAATAATACAGTCCCGCATTTCCTCCACCAATCACATTTCAAGGAATATTTGCATAAAATCTGACTATTGTCTAAACTTTTGCAACAATGTAAAAAAATGTCTTTTGTAATATCCAAAATTTGATTCCAGTTATAGTTTTAAGAACTCCAGACACGTATTTGGGACCATATAGTGTACCTGTAGTAGAAATTTGAAAGCCTTTCATTGAATAGTTTTCTTTTTATTCACATATTTGCCATTTGTCTAAACTTTTGCATCGCAGTGTATTTAAGCTATAAGGGCCATGCTCCACATCAGCGTAAAACGCGACCGAAACTGAAGGCAGAAACCGAAAATCCGGGTACTTTCCATAGGAACACCATTGAATCCATTTTACGCTTCTGCCTAATTTTTCTGCTTTACGTCGATGTGGAGCATGGCCCTTAATCTGAAATATGGAGTAAAACATTGTGGTGTGTATTAACAAAATATCCGAGATTTGATGATAAAATCATCATAAAATGAGGTCATATAATGGGATTAAAATAATATCAAAGCAGAAATTAAGCAAGCGGTGCTAAAGACTGGAGCGGAAATTTCGACTTTTCTTAGGGCTGTGTGAGAATTGATCGAACATTCATTTTATTCGTATTTTTGTTTTTTACAAAAGACATACGGTCCATACATGTCGCACATTTTGGTCTTAATATTTTTGATCCCCCTCCCCTCTTTTGTCAAAGTATCACACTTTATTCGCCCCCCCCCCCGCCTCCTTGTCACACATTAAGCTATATTTTCATAGCTATGTTCTTATTTTAAAAAAAACGTGATGTCACACTTCTTGTTCCCCTTCAAAGCGTAACATCATTTGTGGACAGCCCCTATTCGGCCGCAGTAAGTGCTAACACCCTACGCAATAGAAAAATGTATTGCGCAAATAGTTTTTTATTAAAATAAAATGTATAATCTCTTAAGTCTTAAATAAGTCTTTATAAAAATAATTTTCTGATTACCTGTTTCGACTAAAATTGTCCTTTAAATCATTTCGAGCACGATGGTGTAAAAGAGAAAAATTTGGGCATAATCGGTGAACAAAAACCAAAAGGAAAATAAGTTGAGCTTCTGATATAAAATATCAAAAGCCCAATTAATTTTCAACTAAAATTTTACTTTTTCTTCTTTTCTAGTAAAATCAAATAACGCAGTTTTAAATGAAAGCAAATAAAACAACGTTAAAAGCACAAATAAGCAGTAACACCAAGGGCACGTGTTTCGGCGTTAATTTTTTTTTCAATGTAAAATTTTAATTTCTGGGTGAAAAGCCTTCTTTTCCACAAAATTTTGCAATGAAAAGGCGTTCCATGCAAAGCCGAACCAACACGTGTCTGCAGGTTTCCTGCTCATTTTTGTTTTTAAAGCTGTTTTATTTGCTTTCATTTTTCAAGCACAAATTTATTTTTTATCGTAAATGGATCAAAAGAGGAAAAGAAAAGAACTTTTAATAAAACACATTAATTCGAGTAGAGAATGCTTGGAACGGTATCGATAAACCCTCAGGTCTGAATAAAAGAATTTTTTCCCTAACTCCTGTATTGGAGCTGTTCTCCAATACTATAGTATTGAATGAATAAATCAAACCAAACGTTTTCAGTACTCCAACAAACCAAAAAAGTACAAGAAATCGTAATTGAATCGTTTATTTCAGAAACCCGTCAAGTACACATTTTAAAATTTTCGGAAAACTAAAAAAAACTTACCAAGTAAAGGTTTTGGTTTCAAGAAAAATTGTTTTTAAAATTAACCTTAAGCATTATTTGTTTTTGCAATACAACCTGCAACGGTTCATTTTTTTTTTTTTTTTCAAACCAAAATCTTTACTTGGGAAGTTTTTTTAGTTTTTCCGAAAATTTTAAAAAGTCACTTGACGGGGTTCTGAAATAAACAATTCAATTTTGGGTTTAATTATAATCATTGACCATCACTACTCAAAAAGATTTAATTTAACAAGACCCCCCCCTACCCCCAAAAATAGCAATTAGTATGATGTGTGCGTGAGGTTTTTTTTTAGCAAATCATTACTTCTTCAGGTGTGGTTTCTCTTTCATTCAATAATTAAATACCAACCGCTCAATCTAGCTGAGCCAGTACTTTCAATTACATTGGAAATATTACCTCAAAAATAGAACTAACTGGACCAATGCAGGTTCTTAAGATTATTAAAAAAGCATTAGGGTGAGTTCTGGTAAGTGCGTACCCTTTTTTGCAAAGTTCATGTTCTCAGGGATGCTGCTCTGTTGAAAAATCTTGTACACTCACAATTTTTTTTTAGTTTTCTTTCCAGATTCTTTACTAAGATTTTCAAGCATATAATATGTCAAATAAACCATAAGCATAGGTTTTGTGACCTGGTTTATGACACCTATTCTAAGGTACGCACTTTCCCTACCTAGCGGGGTAAGTGCGTCCACCTTAAATTATGTGAATATGAGCAGTAAAAAACTTCTGGCACATATTAAATATGTTAGGTAGTTGCCTTGGGATAATTCCTAATACTAGAGATCAGCACTTGCTTGCATGGATGAAACGCTATCAGTGATATTCCACGTGTCTTGCGAACAACTGTGATTTGAAGATTGAGAGAGTTGTGTCTGTGATTCTTCCTCTGTCCTTTTAATAAGACCAAGTAAGCAAATGTAAGTTGTTTTCATTTAGTAATAATCACTCATAGTCTACATAGTTTATTTTGGTTAAATACATTAATCAGTCTGTGTTTAAGCCAGGGTTCGCACTTACCCCTTCTTAAATGTAAGATGAGACATGTGCGTCCAATAGCTTTGTTGTAAGTGCGTACCCCTGTGATTTTCTGTAATTCTATTTGTATGGTAGATCGTTAGGTGAATTGAGTGAACGATTCGTTTTTTTCTTCTTTTTTCTTTTTCTTTTCTTTTTTTTTTTTGAATAAATACGGTTTTAAAATATTTTTCTTATTAGAATCAGCAGCAGTAAGAAAAAACACAAACTAAAGAGCAAAAAAAAAAAAAAAAAAGAGAATAATTGATCATGATATGATACTTGTACTTTTTTTTTTCTTGTACATTCAAATAGTTTTTCACAAGGTGTTCCTTAATTTTCTTAACTATAATTTATTCATTACTCCACCTTCGTTTTTTGAATCAGTTGGTTCCTTATTTAGTGTTTCACTTAATTTCATTGCTTCATTTGTCATTCTGGTTTAAATTAAGTATAGCTCATGATCGCTATTTTCAACGAAAAATTTACTAACTGATATCTAAAAGCCAATATATTTCAGAGGTAATGAATAAAATTGAAATCTTATGCCGCATTCAATGTTAATATAAATATTTGATGGAAATGACGTCGGATTTTTAATCGGTTTATAAAAGAGTTATTAGCAAAAGTAAAGGTGAATTACGAGAGTCGGATCTTCCACGTAATGGAACACACTTGCCTCATCATAATGGTACGCACTTGCTCCGCATAATAGTACGCATATGCCTCATGATAGTGGTACGCACTTGCCCCATCATAATGGTACGCACTTACCCCCACCTTACTTTAAAGAAAGGGAAAGTGCGTACCGTCATATAAACAAATTTTAGTTAGAGTATTTGATCAAAATACCCCATGTATGTTATTAGTAGCTATTACTTAAAAGAAACAACTTGCATTTCTTGACTTCAATTGCTTGGTATGACTACAAGAGAAACTGAAACAAAACCTTCTCAATCTTTACTTAAGAGTTTTTTTGAAGACATTTAAGTTATCCCTGATTGTGTTTCGTCTATTGAATCCAGGCCTGAATTCTACCTATTGAAATTATCATTAGACAGTTATCTAACATAGTCGATGTGTTGCAGAAGCCATTTCAAGACATTGTTCATATAATTCCCAGTGGACGCACTTACCCCGTGGACGCACTTACCAGAACTCACCCTAATTAATATAAGGAACATTATTTCATAAAAGATAAAAGGTGAATCTTAATCAACAAATTTATATTAAACGCTCTCTTTTTCTCCTAAATTGCTGATAATTATTTTTCTGCGGAATGTATTTTTACAGCTAACTTTCAAGAGCAAAATTGACAAAATGGTTTTCACTTTTAGTTAAGTTACTACAAATTTTTGTAATTTTGCAAGTTTTTCAAATCGACTTCATGCTATTATAAAAGATTTTACCTAATTGTCAACCAATCAAAAGGCTAGGATTTAAAGGCTATGAGGCTTAAAAAAGGATCTCGGCTAACTTTTATGTCTCATAACGTCATCAAAAGCCGTCAATTTGACCTAAATACTAAACAATAAGTTCTCATACTTTCGTTGAATATCTATTCAAAGCCTCTTGCTTAAAATGAAACTACTAAGAAGATAAAGCTCTTACTTAACAACTTAGCATTAGAAATGATATTTGGGCAAGGCTATTAATATCGTATAAATGCTTCGTAAGCTGCATTTTCAGATACAAATATCCAAGGGACTCGGGAAAAGGAAGATGAAAAGAAAGTGAACAAAAATACTTACTACAACGATGATGCAATGAGCAAATAATTCATTTTTTTCGCAGGCAATGGTGACAGGCCAGTCATTTGGGAAATTAATACATATACAAGCAAGCTTAGTTTTTTTTTTTTTTTTTTGTAAAGTAAGCAAAAACATGAAGCATATAAATTGAAAAAAATAAATAATAAGCAGAAGAATTAAATCCATCTCTGCTATAAACTACGCTGTAACGAGAGAAAAAAAAGTTACAGGTACTAACATTTATGAACTCGAGAAATGTTTTTTGAATAAAAAGAAAAGTACTCAGACGAATTCAACGAGATCTAAAAGATATATACTCAAATGAAGCATTTTTACAACTCTTATTTCATACATTTTTCACTACTAGAAAACGCAATTGAAGCAAAAAAAACTTTGAAGATGACTTCGACGATAATTAGATCCTTTCAACCTTTAATTTCCGACAAATTTTTGAAAGAAAAAATCTCGAAAGAACGTATCGAAATAAGGTCACTTTTTAAAACTCTTGAACAACTGTAAACACAGTAATTGAATTACCAAAGACTTTCATTCTGGAACTAGCAGAGAGTTAGCTGAACACGAACTTCCTCGGATAACTGAATTACCTCTCGTAAAGTGACTTTCGAGTTGCAGCAAATCGTTCATTAGTTCGAATAATTTTACAGCATTCGGAACCAAAATCACAAAGTAAAGTTGTATCTTGAAATAGATGGACAGACATCCAACGTTAGAACAATGAAAACGCAAAAGAGCAACAGAAATATTAATTTTTAATCAATTTAATATTTTTTCAACCACTCAAAAACAATTTAGATGAGCTAAAATAAGGAGCCTTTTGGCACTATTCTGAATTTTGAAGAAAATATGGGCAATTCCGTTTAGATAAAAAGCAATAATTACTGCATAAAACAGCCTACAAAGACTTCAAAGATATTAGGTCCTTGTTTCCTTACACGAAATTTATAAAAAACAGACTCTACGCTTATAAAATACAATTAAATTTCGAAGATATCTAGAAATAATATTTATATGATGTTTTTTGGCTCAATAACAGAAGTATCTGACGAGATACGTCCGTTAGCGCGTGAAAATATGATTTAAATATTTTTTCTAGAAATTTTCAAAATTTAACTGTATTAACCCATTTATGCCCAGTAGCCTAAAAACGGGACGCTTGTTAGTTACTGCATACAAAAACCTGTAATGGGTGTATCATTTTACTAAAGCTGTTTTTCACAAGTTAAATAGTCCTTGAGAAAACCAGTAAGAGCCACTATTTGGCCATTAGAGTTTATTTATTGACAGCTATTTTCAGACAAATCAGTCCAGCAACGATCCAGTTTGGGTAGCCACAGAAAGTAATTTCTTTTTGCGAACTTATTTTTCATAAAATTAAACTATTTTAAAATGATTTGCTTAAAATTGATCCCAGATGCCTTCTGTTATGCTACTTTGCAAAATTAAAGTCAAGTAAAGTCGTATTTTGCTCACATATCTGCGAAATATCCCGTAAACAGGACATTAAATAACTTAATAAATGGGGCAACGGCGAACTATTTTAAGCCTAAAATGTAGGTAAACCATTCCAAGTAAGAGTTTTAAGCACATAAAAATTGAAAAATTGTTTAAAAAAACTTGGGCATAAATGTGTTAAATAGAAGTAGAGTTCGTGTTCTTCATAAAATCATGAAATAAAGAAGTATTTGACATATGTATAGTCTTTATAGGCTGTTTTGCGAAAAACTGGTACGTCTGTTGCCGTGGAATTTCCCCTACGTACACTGTTAAAAATTCAGGAAACTTTTATGGTAAATATTACTGTAAAATGTTGCATTCACAGTAACGAAAATATTTACAGTAAATTGTACCATAAAAAAGAAACGATTACAGAGCCAGTTGATAAACCACGTGACTTACTGAGCGAAGCACGTAATACTCAATTTCTGTTCGCCATGTGTGGTCTATTCGGTACAGTGGATAGAGAAGCGAAGTGCGGTAACTGCGTCTTGGGTTCGATCCTAGCTTTTTGCATTTTTTTACTCTACTTTTCCCTACCGTAAAATTTTACAGTAAAATTGGATTTTACGGTGAAAGTTACTGGCAACATGGATGCCAGTAACTTTTACCGTAAAATTTCAGGACAATTTTTAACAGTGTAAGCAATTTGAATAGGGTTAGTCAAATTACTCTTACAAGGTTAAAAGTTTATTTTTTCCGTTTTCTATTGCAAATGACAAACAAATAAAATAAAGGAATTTACCATCGAGATCCAAATAAATTAAACTAAACAACCTCAGGAATTTTTCATGAGGGCAACTCCACGGTAACAGATGTATCAATTTTTCATAAAACTTTCAACTAAGACTTCCAATATATTGCATCCTTGATACACTAAATAATTTTTATGAAAAATATGGATTCCACTTTTATGTGACGCAGCTATATTTTGGAGATTTCCAGAAACATTATTCAGACAATATTATTTGCTATGTAACGGACTGACCTCAAAAGATAACTCCACTACCGAGTCAAAAAAACATTACAAAATTACTGTCAAATTTTTAAATTTAAAAAAAAAAATATTTTATAGAAGTAGAGTTGATGTTCTTCATGAAATTCATGAAATGAAACTAAGATCAAACATGTTTGGAGTATTAGTAGGGTATTTTTTGCAACAAAGGATGCTTTTATTAAAATGAAATCACCAGTAGCTTGATGTAAAAAATTATTTTTCACGAATAACATAAATTGCTAACAAGGTATTATATGCTTTTTTCAAAAAAAAAAAAAAACCGCAAGAATCAAAAGAAGGATTACAGTAACACGTCATCGGATTTTCATAGTTAGTTTTTAACCTATTTTGACAGTCCAAATCTCAATAGCGATTAAAATGCGATTAAATGCGAAACGAACATGCTCAACACAAATATACAGGGTGTCCACTCCAATCGTGGACCAATAGCTAATTTCTAAACCGTTAGAGATAAGCATATAGTTTATTTAGGAAAAAATCTCCAAATTACGAAAGGAATTTTGGGTCCATTCAATGTTTTTCAAAAAATCAAATTTTGAAAGAGTTACGAAATTTAAATTTTTATACAGCCCCCCAGTCCTATCAATCATATTTAGTAAAACATTCTTGACACTGTAACGTTTAAAACTAAAAAAAAAATCACTCTTCTACCACAAAAATTGACCGAGTTATGACGTTTTGAAAAATCAAGATTTTGAAGGATTTCGCATGCGGTCCCTTAAGCGATCTCTCGATGACGTCATGAAACAATGCAAAATCTTGATTTTTCAAAACGTCATAACTCGGTCAATTTTTGTGGTAGAAGAGTGATTTTTTTTTAGTTTTAAACGTTACAGTGTCAAGAATGTTTTACTAAATGATTAATAGGACTGGAGGGCTGTATAAAAATTTAAATTTCGTAACTCTTTCAAAATTTGATTTTTTGAAAAACATTGAATGGACCCAAAATTCCTTTCGTAATTTGGAGATTTTTTCCTAAATAAACTATATGCTTATCTCTAACGGTTTAGAAATTAGCTATTGGTCCACGATTGGAGTGGACACCCTGTATATTGATTTTTCCAGGTCATGTTTCGCTGTATAATTTGCACATGCGGGTAGCAATTTCTTTATACAGTAAGATATCAGGGTATTTATTGTAGCGCATCGTCGCCGCAGACAAACGGCAAGACATCTTATTCAAAAAACAATTGTAGATTAGCCTACAGTTGTTATACAGACTAACGACAAAATTATGGTACAAAAAATAAATCCTCCTATTGCATTTGCTTATAAATAATCATATTGGTTTCATATTAAACAAAAATGCGGGTTATAAACTAGTAAGCACGTTAATGAAGTATTGACCATCAAATGTTACACATGGTTTATTTTCTACAACAAAATTTTCCAATGAACCAAAGATTCTCAAAGAAAATAGAGCCTTAATCTAGCATTACTAAAGTTAGTGCTATTACGGGGAACTTCTTAGCAAGCAAAGACCATATTATACGCATCAATATTATTAATGGCTTTTCCAGGCTTAGAAAGGATTAAATATGTATTACTATGTTCAGTAAGATTGCTTATTTATTTGTATAATTTGAGCAGTTAATCAAAACTACATGAATACAAGGAGTATAAAGAAAGCTTGAATTTATAATAATAGTAGTAAGAATAATAACAATAATAAGATGAATGAAGGCTTTATTATAATAAAATCGTATAAACACAGTACCCAGGAGTGTAACGAGTTACAGTGACCGTTAAAATACATCACAATATCTTAATAGAAAAAATCACAAAAACTATTGTTAATCAGCATAAAAAATAGAAAACACACATACAAACAAACATTAACTATTAAATTTTTATCAATAATAATTTTCATTTCAGAAAGTATCACCATGTAAAATTATCAATAATAATTTATATTAAATCAAATGATCAGGGCATTTTTTTTTTAAACAACTAATTTATATTTTCTGTTTATAACGTCAAATCCTTTATACACTGAATCATTGATGCATGTTCTCAAATTCTAAATTTCATATAACTTCATTGGAAGGACTTCCCACGAAATTAGTTTGCGACAAAAATCCATAACGGAATTAGCCAGACAAGCTCTTTCGTTGAAGGTCAAACTTATGCCAGAGTTCAAACCACCTCTCGCTCAAAACTCCTGCCACAAGTACCAAGCTATTCGGTCAGTAGAAGCACCAGAAAATAAACCCCCCGAACAAATAAAGCGAAGCAAAGTGGAAAAGAAGCAGCTTAACAAGACTGCCATCCATCAAAGCGAAAGTGGAGCAAATCCTTTCATAAGTAATGAAGGTGTCTAGAGTAAAGCTCCTCGCCCATTTTTTAATAAGTTCGCTGGCGTGATTGGTGGTTTTAAAATGAGCCCACCTACCTTACGATATGTTGCGAACGACCTAATTTAATGGACAAGAACGAAACACTTCTTCGCGACATCAAACGTTCAACAAGATTCATTTTCTCAAAAGAAAATCATTTGGGTATAGGGCTCTAAGAAATAATTACTTATGTACCAAGAAATTTATATTGACGTGACTTGCTTCTGGATCGATCGCTAAGAAACCGCATAGATTGACGTCATTTTTGCGTCAATAGTACGTCCGTCTCAGTTGACATATCGCTGTGACTTTCTGAGATGTAAAACTGACGTCATTGTCGAAGAGAATGGAAAAGTTTAAAGATCTTTTCTTGCATTTTTTGGCCATTGAAAATAAAGTAATAATTATCAATTCGTTTAAAGTTTGAGAATCCGTACCACAAAAACAACTATTTACGTAAGGCTCATATGAATGGTATAGTATTAAATAAAAAGCGACATTTGAGTATTAAAATGTTTATGATTTTCTTGTTCAAACACACCATTCACTTGGTTATAAAATTAATCAAATATTTTGAACTTTATTTAAAGTAAAAGACATAAGTAGATGGGTCTATTCCTATTGCGTAATTGATCGTTAATTATTTTCGTTTGATCATTCCTTCATTAAATATAATCAACTATATTGAGATATTTCTATCTCACCTAGTGCCCTTATTCTAGTTAATATGCTTCATATATTTAAAAGAAATTTCAAGCTAATTACTCCTCATCTATGTATAACTTTAATTACCAAAAGTGCTTTCAAGTACCAGTTAGCAAAAAAAAAAAAAAACCACTGGGAAACATTCTTGTTTTTGGATTTTTAGAAACTCAAAATTAACAAAAATAATACATCATCAACTTTTAACTTAATCACGCTTGGTTTTCAAGACGGGAAGTATCATTATCATCCGATCCCGTTTAGGATTCTGCTATGCTATAATTTTCTACAATAGCTGTTGAAATTTATCATATGCATTGTCGTACATATTATTGAATCTAATTCGATTAATTATGGTGGTTAGCATTAAGAGAGTTAGTGTTACCAATCATAGCTGTACCACTGCAAGCATAATAATACCATATATATTTTGAAAACAAAAACTGTAATCGATTACATGATAGATATACAGTCGAACCTCTCTATAGCGAACCCGGGATGTAGCGAACCCCTGGTTAAAGAGAACCTTTTCATTAGTCCGATCTAAAACTGTGTCAGTAATGTAACTTTATACGCTTATAACGATCCACAAAGCCTGAAAAATTGGCTATAACGATCCTTAATTAACGCTCGGCTATTAACGATCCTTATAAAAAAAGTGGCGAAACCCAATCCTCACTTTGCAAGAAATTTTCCCTCTAAAAATCTATTGTCACCAGCGTTTCTGCTAATGAAAAAACATAAACGGTTGTAAGAAATTGCAAAAAGCAGAAAGAGAAACCGTGGACAGTTTTTTTGTGACTAAAAGCATTGACAAAATGAAGACATATACAATTATGATGTTCATTATTATAGCATATTACCGAATTCCAACTATTTTTTGGGGATTTGGATATAGCGAACCCTTGGTTATAACGATCACTCAAGTCGGTCCGTTGAGGGTTCGTTATAGCGGGGTTTGATTGTATATGTATTACTAAAATCACATTTCAACAGAACACATTAATTACTTCACACAAAAATGTAACATCATTTGTCAAATCAGTTTAACGTAGCTATATACAATAAAAACAGCATTCATTTTACTTTGGGAGAAAAGCTTGTACAAGTACTCAATGAATAATCAACTAAAAATTATGAGCACACCATTAAAATGTTCGCAAATTCTATTGTTAAATTTAAATTAATCACTATTTAGAATTATTTTCGTTTTCTCCAAAAACTAGAAAATCAAAAATACTAATAACTTTAACGAAGAAAAAAATAAAGACAGATAGAGAGAATACTATCTCCTCGCACTTCTTCCCCCCAGTAGTTACTCTGTAAATGTCGCTTCACCGCAGTAAGGATGAAAGTGCAAGGAAAACACTTTTACGACCCGAGCCTTTTTCGGGTTTTAAAAAACATTTTCATTTCGTTTCCATAACATACGATCCGTTTAAACCATATTGATCTGGATTTCAAAATATTTGCATAATTAATCTAACATTGTTCCTAAAAGCTACGATGCAAAAATTACTACATCAGTTCAAAATAGGTTTGCAATATTTGTATCGATATAACTGCAAATAAAAGACGTTTAGGTAATGTCTAACGAATAATGTCTAAAATTTTATCAATTCACAAAAAAGTTCACATCTGGATTATTCTTTTCCAAGTGAAGATATTTGCTTCAGAAAAATGGACTTACGCAAAATAATTACATATCCGACAGAACATCTTTCTAATTCATTTTAAAAACTGAGCCTTCTTCAGAAAACATTGCATTTTCAGTTTTGGCTTTGTATAACGAATAAGTGAATGTTTAATACTTTTTTTTCCAAAACAGGTTATGTTTTACTACACGGGCTATGGAACATTGGTGTTTTGAAAATTTCTATGCATGTATATATAACATAAATACTTTGACATTGTGCTCTGAGAAATTGACTAACACAATGAAATATTCTAAACATATTTTCATTTTAAATGAGTTATTTAAAATATTACACGGAATTTTCATGTAATCTTGAATTTTGTCTTTTACCCATATAAAATGTGAAAATATACTCAAAGCACTAACCAAATCCATTTTTAAAAAATACTTAAAATACGCACAAAAGAAGGCATAAAACGTGGTATAGGTTAATAGGCCTTGGTAGATGCCAAATGAAGTTATCAGGAGCAAAGCATTTTGGGAAAATGAAAAGTATCATAGAGAAGGCTATATCACTATGAACAACAAGTTTTAAGGGGCCCTCTACAAATGATGCTACGCTTTGGGCGAAAGGGGATACGCAAAATTGTAGGTTTATGACAGGGGGAAGAAGGGGTAACAATAAGCGTGACATTAAGCATTTTTTGTGAAAATATACTAATGAAAAACATAAAGGACATGTGACAAAGGGGAGAGGTGAGGGCGAAGTATGACTTTGAGGAGGGGTAAAGTTTGACATCATTTATGGACAGACCCAAAATGAAAACAAACTTCGCACTTTGTAATGGGAAGGTGATAACGCATATCATGCAAAGAACATTATAATCGTGCTTCAAGCCAGTGGCGTAGCCAAGGGTGGGAGAATTGGGGGTCAGCCCGCCTCCACCCCTCCAAAAAAGCAAGAAATATATATGTATGAACACATATGTAAGAGCCTAAATACGCGTTTTCAACCTTTAATTTCGAAACTTTTCCGATGACACCCCCCCTCCCCCATGAACATTTACTCGCTACACCATTGCTTCAAGCTACAGCGGTGTAGTATCTTCTCTCTACCTCCACAGAATGAAAGAGTTAACTTTCATAATAAAGTTGGAAATGGGTTAAACCACTCATTTTAATTTTTAGTATTTACTTGGGGGGACCCTGCTCATCTAAAAATCTTATGGAGTTTAATGCATCCGAATTATGAATCTTCGGCATGAAGTATCTTACACACATCAGAGCTTATGACGTTGAATATTTACAAATTTTCCAATCATCGTACCACTACATACTTGTACAAAAGCAAGCTTGTTATCTGCTGCCTATTAACGCCAAATATTAATCTCTTGATTAGCATAGCGACTGGTGCGCAAAAAGGTCATTAAAAGTTAATTAAATAGTCATGCATCTTAATACGTTGGCCCAATAGAGGAACAGCGCGTTACTCATTTTTTAGGACGCACCTCCCGAATCGAAATGGGAAATTTTTCGCCAAGCTGGGCATCGAGGACACATCGCATGCATCCCACCAATCGATATAGGAAATATTAAATCTTACATCCAGGTAAAAGTCGCTCTCCAAAGTGGAAAGTGCTCTTTTGACTCTCCGCTCCTCCAGTTTTCGGAGAAAGTGGGTTGCAAATAACTCAAATGTGATACGATGAATTAAGTCATCAGTGATTTCTTTCCTTTTTTTTGTCGATGAGTACGGATAACGAGTTCGTTGTTAATGCAAAAATTTGGGTACGATGAATTAATGAATGATTTACCTCTCCTTATTTTTTTTAATCAATAGTAAGTTATTTCACTCGCATATTTGCGAAAAAATGATGTCTTAGTCTGTGGGTCTTGCATGTAATATTATGTTACCATTTGGGGCTGACTAGGGATCGTTAGTCCTTTTTTTGTCGGAGCTTATACCTTTTACTTAAATTAATACAACAAAACGATCTCTCGTTCTGAGAGAGCTAGTTGCCAAGGTTGTTGGTATCACCTCGTTGGATTTAAACTTGTGCCCAGATATATCGGACTTAGCACATTACTAAATATTAGGGATACCTCGATTAGTCGGAATCGGAAGTACCGATTAATCGGCCCTAATCGGTCGCTTTGCCGATCATTAATAATCTGAAAAATCGGACAGATTGATAATATCGGCGAGAAAAATATTTTTTAAAGTATAACTTCACTAAGAAACTATGATGTATAATTTTATCAACAGTAATAACATTCTCATATTTGATGTAAAGTTTCTAATAAATTAATTCTCCTATTTTGAACAAATACACACATAGACAATGTTGAAACATTTTTCCATGAGCCGATACTTTTCCCTTTAGCATAGAGCTTTTAGATAACCTCTAATTTTCACAAACAATAAGAGTCTTTAATTAAATTGCTACAAATAATTAAATAATTTTAATTAAAAGTACTTTCAAATTGGAGTGCTCACCACAGACTTCCCTCCCGCTCCTTCTTTTTTTTTTTTTTTTTTGAATTTCATGTCTAGTTTACATAATTAACAATGTTAATGTAATATAATTGAAAATATGAAAATTGGTTCTAAGAAATTTGATAAAACTTTGAAACTTTTTTGGAAAAATTAGGAAAGTACAAAAAAAAAAATCTGTTCTCAGAAATAAAAACTCGGTATTATAAAAAGAAAAAAACAGTGGTGATGAAATTGGTAGTATTAAAAACATTCTTATTAAGAAGGCTCAGTCGATTAATTGGCCGATTGTCAACAGCCGAATAATCGGTAATCGGCCAATTTGCTTATCGATGCATCCCTAATATTGTGTATAAACTATTAGCCAAAAAATCCTTATGGCGTTGTCATTTACGGATGAACTTAAAAAAATGTATGCTTAAAAAATAAATAAGTAGATATCAGCCAACCCCCCCCCCCCCCAAAAAAAGGGGTTCTTACACTAAAACAAATTTAATTTCACAAACCACTAAAATAGCATTTTATTAATTGCTTAATTTAGAGAAAATATGAATTTTAAAAATCGGAAAAAAATCATCTTAAAATTTCTTAAACTGGAATTCAAAGTAATCTTGAAAAGTACCAACCTTACACATTTATTTTAAAGGTACTTTAAAACTACTTTCCAACGCACATAAATTTAAACCTTTTAGGAAGTCTTTTTTTTTCTCTCCCTTCCCCTTTTCTCACTCTTTGGAGCATCAAGTTTCTAGTAATGCATCAATATTCCATTCACAAAGCGCATAAAAATCTTTTCCTTGAGGAAAAATGAAACCTACCAAATCTTTACTGAGATGGGAAGATTAGATTTTTAATGCATGTAAACGGAGACTGGAAAGCTTCCTTCGAGAAATTTCAAATTCTTGCAACACATTTGATGAAGATACGAAGTATCTTGAATTAGCAAATTAAGTTTTGAAGAATACACAAGGTAAAGGCACCATAGTCGGCCATTTAATAGTTCGATTGTGGACTTTCGTAGAAACATGAATTTCAACAATTAGTATAACAACGGAAACATTATGAAACTAAATTCTATACTTTCTTGATTGTACTTCAATTAACTGTTTCAGAAAAACATTTTTATTCAAAACAAATCAAGCAATTTTTAATACTAGCACATGCTCGAGTAGTCAGCCATAGAAATACAGTATTTGACTAAAGAAATCCAGTACTCGGCCATGTATGATAGATAGGTTAGCCATTTCATTCTCATAACTCTTATGGGAAATAAATGAATGGGTTTTAACAAACTTTAAAGCGAAACCAATTACAGATCATTATACCAACATAAATAATTATTGCAGTCTTTAGAAAATAATTCTCTGCTTTCTAGGAATCTTTATTATTTTTATTTTTACACTTAATAACCCAATGAATTAAATATTTGGCTAGAGGCAGCAATAAGAAGTAGTACCAATACTGAATCCGTGCGATTATTGCGTAAAAAACGTATGAGAATACATAGAAAAATGGGATAAATGCCTCATCTTCAACAAATACGATAGATTTGATAAAGCTCATTTTACTACAAACTCTCTTATAACGTGCCCTGATTTAACGAGGAAATTAGAAAATACTAAGTTAATCCGTGCGATTATTGCGTAAAAAATGTATGAGAATACGAGGGTTGACAAGAAAGTAAGGTCTCCTATTTTTTTTTAAATACAAAATGACCTTTTTTTACTAAGTGTGATATATCGTTTGAAAGGCCAGGATCTTGGCTATTTTTCAACATAATCGCCATTTTTTTCCAACACCTTCCGCATCCGCGCGATGTACTTTTCTATGCCGGTATCGTACCACTTTCCGTCCGCTTCGCGCAGCCAGGTGTTGACTTCTTTTTGAATCTCCGCGTCCGACGCAAACTTCTTCCCTCCGAGATGTTTTTTTAGGGCGGGGAACAAGTGGTAGTCACTTGGGGCCAGGTCGGAACTGTAGGCAGGGTCAAAGAGACCCTGGACCAAATCAGGAAATTTGGCTGGGAAATCATTGATCACCTTGCCTACAGTCCCGACCTGGCCCCAAGTGACTACCACTTGTTCCCCGCCCTAAAAAACATCTCGGAGGGAGGAGGGAAGAAGTTTGCGTCGGACGCGGAGGTTCAAAAAGAGGTCAACACCTGGCTGCGCGAAGTGGACGGAAAGTGGTACGATACCGGCATAGAAAAGTACATCGCGCGGATGCGGAAGGTGTTGGAAAAAAATGGCGATTATGTTGAAAAATAGCCAAGATCCTGGCCTTTCAAACGATGTATCACACTTCGTAAAAAAAGGTCATTTTGTATTTAAAAAAAAATAGGAGACCTTACTTTCTTGTCACCCCTCGTACATAGAAAAATGGGATAAATGCCTCATCTTCAACAAATACGATAGATTTGATAAAGCTCATTTTACTACAAACTCTCTTATAACGTGCCCTGATTTAACGATGAAATTAGAAAATACTAAGTTGGTATACAATGTTAATTCTGTGAGAGCATAACTCGCTTTTAACTAGCAAACCCCAAATGTATCGACAGTATTTTTGTGCTTTATAAAATTTCTATTGACTTCCATTTTTTCTAGCTCGGTCAATATTTACTTGGGATAATTCCTTTAACATTCTGAAATTAATCAAAAGTTAGTGATGAGTCATAAATCCTGAGAACAAGTGATAAGGGCCTTTACTTTACTTTGTATAACAGAGGAACTAGAAACTTTTGAAAATTATGTACCAATATCCCCACTCACAAGAATATTGTAACTGAATACAAACTAAATCAGATGGACAAAACTAATGAAAGTGACGTTGATAACAATGAATATGAGAAATCTTAAAGCAGACTCAATGACTTTTTTTTTTGTTCACAGAAAATATTTCCTCGAGGTTCAAACAGTGGTAAAAATGTAAAATTGACCTTGTTTTCGAGTCATGAGTAGTCACTGGAAAACAATAACACAAGAAAGAGACAATAAGACAATTCCAAGCAAATTAAATTTAGAAATGTAAGAAATTCAAAAAAGCAATAATAATAATAAATAAAGTAATTCTGAGTGAATGTATGATTTTTTTTTCCGGAAATCGCTTTTTACGAGTAGTCAAAAATAACGAACAAATGTCGCGCTTCCTTTGCGCTCGTTATAAACGAGTAATTTCTTTGTCCTAAAGACAAGATGATGTACCAGGGAAACAGATCTCAAAATATGAAATGTGAAAAATCAACTTCGAGCTGGCCCTTGTCAAAAATTGCTAATTGTATTGAAGCCTTTTTTTCTTCTGTATAATTACGTTTACGTATGACTCCTAATCAAATGAAAGGAGCCAAATAAAAATAATACAACGGAGCATAATTAAAAAAATTAAAAGAAAAGAACATCTTTTTTCTTTCATCCAATTAAAAATTGTCTTAAAATTGCTAATACTAAAACGCAGATCCTGGCATATGACATACACCATTTGTATCCCGTAAAATACTGAGGATGCTATAAACATCAACCAGAGCGGTGGCAGCTCAAGAGCACCTCGAAATATAGTCCAAAGCGTGAAATTAACGTTCCGCGACACAACTTACTCACGAGTTTTTCACGCCTCTTATCTCAAAATAAACTTTTGGTTTCTAAAATCGTACTTAGACGTTCAAAAATTTGTATAGTTTGTTGTAAAATTGGTTTCTATGTCTTATCATAAACGCTTTTACCATTTTTTCCTAAAAAAAGTGTTTAGCTACTACTTATGTCGTTTTCAATCAAAACCCGTTAAAAAAATTTCTTATCAAAAATAATTTCATTAAATATATATAAGTTTTAAAAGCTGTTTTACCAATCGCTTAAAGGCAAGAGATAAAAAACCACTAAATCTCAATAAAAAGCAAATATAAAGTAAGGATCTTAAGTGAAAATCCTCTTTAGGTCCATAGTTCCCGCTTTCGAAACTATGGATTTTGAGAAATTGATTTAACGGGTTTGATAACATAACGGCTCATTTGTCGTTAGATATTTATCTTCAAAAAAGGGCTTTCCTTCGCTTTCAAACCAAAAGGTATAACTAAATGTGTAATACTAAATGTGTAATACTAAATGCGTAATACTAAGTGTGTAACACTATAAGTGTATAACTAAATTTTACAATGAAAGACACATTCATGCAGCTCTATGTTTGAAAATATTTAGATTTATCCAGAAATGAAATCAAAGCTTATGAAATATTTAAACATTCTTTTATAGGCCTCATTAATTTTTAGTTATAGAAAATTGCTCGCAATTTAACTCCCTCTACGCAATGAACAATAAAATGATAGAAATTGCATACGCAAACAAATTTAAAAGCATAAACATTTCAATAAACATATGATTAAATACATGAATTTAGAACACGATAGCAGGGTTTTGGTTTAATAAAACATTAACGAAATAACGCAACATCAAATTTCAGTTAGACAGTAATGCGCATAAAATGAATTAAATTATCAACATGAATTAAGTCGTCAAATAATTTCTCCATTATTTGCATCGATTTGTTCTCTTATTTGTATTTGGGCCAATCTACGCCAAAGCTGCCATTTTGTCCGGCACGTGACAGCAATTTCCTTAAAAAGTAATACTTATTTCCTTAAAAAGTTTTAAAATGTACTGAACAAAATTTTCTGCTTAAATCATCGCACACACGTTTGTGATTTTCTACGGGCCATAATTTAGTTCATTAGATTTCTAACTAAATTAAACTATTTTTAATGAAATACATGAACTAGCTGTCATTTATACATTTTTTCCATTGGCCCTTTTAACCGATAAAAATGTACCTTCTTCATGCGATAGTGCTTTTAAAAAACGCTGAATATGTTTAACTGACGGGTCATTCCATTTTAAATCAACAAATGGAGTTCGCATCACCATTTTTGATTCTGATGAAAATGTGCATTCCTTTTATTTGACAGACCTCAAAAAAATTGGTTTTTTATTTTAGAAAAAATTACCCTTTGATATATAGGCCCTTTTTGTTGTTGACAACAGCAAAAAATGGGGCATTTTGATGCTTGTCTTATGAACTATAACTTCTTTTCCATCAAAGATTTTGAGCTCAAACATAGCTCATTAGAAAGCTAAGATAGAGATCTTTTTATATATGATATTAATAAATTTTAGACTTAAAAAAATACTTAGTTTTTCAAGGTCAAAGTTTGCGACGAAAATCTCATTTTTTACTACTTTTGGTAATTAAAAAACCCATGAAGGGTTTAGAATAACAAGCCCTATGTTTTATCATATATTCATATGCATGGTTACTTATTATATTAAAGAAATTAGCTTGTTACTCCGCCCCCTTTATGAGCTATGCCCTCCTAAAATTGCAAAATTTCAAAAAAATCCAGTTTTCAACGCTAAAAAAAATGCATGTGGGGGAGAAGGTAAAAATAATTTTACTTATGAAATCTTAAGTACTTTTTACCAGCTTTCCAATGAAACAAAAGTTGATTTGTTATTCAAAAGCGCTTGGCTGACATAAAGGTCTGAATTTTCAAAAAAATGCACAGAAACACAATTATTTTCATACTTTAATTTTTTTTATTGAAATGTAATAATATATACCTTATTATTTGCTTTAAATGCTAAGAAAAGACTAAGAAGAGTTGTGAGGTAATTTTTTTAAACTTGCCACTTTAAAAAAAGCCACTCTGCTTTTATACCAAAGTCCTCTTCATGGCGGTTCAAGTAAATAAAGTTCTTTCTATTTTTACGTTGTGCAGCAAACCCACCTGAAAAATAGGTTAATTTTGAAACTAAAGGGTTGTCCGCTTTCAGTTTTCTAACAAGGATATTTTGAAAAACATAGAATGTGGTAGTGTTGTATCCAGATAATCACTTACAAAAACTTTCAGCTTGAACACATCTTTTTGCCAATTAACAACAAAAGGACGAAGTGTGGATTAAACTCTCGACCAGTGATGGGTCTGAATAGTTCTGTTGTAGGTGGCAAACACATGTTTACAAATCAGACAAATTTAGCGATATTCTATATCCCCAGTTGTTAAAAATATTAAATTGTCTTATTAAAGTATAAATAAATTACTTCATAACTCTACTTAATCTTTTCTTAGCATTTAAAGCAAAGAATATGGTATATATTACTAAATTTAAATTAAAAAAAGATTAAAAAGTATGAAAATAATTGTGTTGTTTCTGTGGAATTATTTGAAAATTCAGACCTTTATATCTGCCAAGCGCCTTTGAATAACAAATCAACTTTTGTTTCATTAGAAAGCTGGTAAAAAGTACTTAAGATTCCACAAGTAAAATTATTTTTACCTTATCCCTCACATGCATTTTTTTAGCGTTGAAAACTTGATTTTTTTTGAAATTTTGCAACTTTAGGGGGGCATATCTCGTAAAGGGGGAGGGGTAACAAGCCAATTTTTTTAATATAAAAAGTAACCATGCATATGAATATATGATAAAACATACGGCTTGTTATTCCAAACCCTTTATGGGTTTTTTAATTTTCAAAAGTAGTAAAAAATGAGATTTTCGTAGCAAATTTTAACCTTGAAAAACTAAATATTTTTTTAAGTCTGAAATTTATTGATGTGATACATAAAAAGATCGCTTTCTTAGCTTTCCAATGAGCTATGTTTGAGCTCAAAATCTTTGATAGAAAAAAAGTTATCTTAATATATAAAAACCAGCTAACCCGACAAACGTTGTTTTGCCATATAAATAATTTCCTAGTAATTTCTAGTGTAGACAAAAAATAGCTTACTTATTGTAAGTATGTATGTATGTATGGTAGAATGTGTATATTGTATGTATGTAAGAATGTGGTATATGCGTGAAATAAGCATGGAGCGCTGTGAACGATGAGGGAATATAAAAATAACAAAAGGCAAACATTATTTTTAAGTTATTATAATTTATTCCTTAAAATTATATATCATTAATTAAACAATTACGACAGTAACACTATTAAACAATATCAATCTCTTAATGCTATAGCGTGAACAACATTTTTTGTTAGTCCATCTTTAGCTAACACAAGCAAACTGGATGGTTTACCCACTCGAGAGCATGCCACGTATAATTGTCCGTGTGAAAAACATGGTGTTCTCCAATCTAAGCCACAAACAGACATCGTTTGACCTTGGGATTTGTTGATAGTCATTGCAAATGCCAATCTAATCGGAAACTGAATACGTTTGAATTGAATTGGCACATCTGTAGGTATAATAGGAATCCGTGGTATGAGTATATTTTCACCTCTGAACTTGCCAGTTAAAATCCTGGCTTCGATCACGTTTTTCATTAATTTTTGAATGACTAATCGCGTACCGTTGCACAGCCGGGGCGGGTTCAAATTACGAAGCAAGATAATTGGAGATCCAACCTTTATTTTTTAAAAATTTGTGTCACTTTAATGGTCGTTCATACCCCCCCCCCCCTCTAGCAGTGAAAAAAAACTTTATACAGCAGATTTTGCCTAATAACTCAACACTCATGGTGTTTGATACATTTTATTTCTTTGTAATGCTGTTTTTTGGTCACAACCAGTATGAAAATCACAAAAATAGTTACTTTAACTTTTAACATATATTTATCTTCTTCAGAATTTTTGACTTTTAATTTTACCTTGAATTTGACGTAAATGCAAGGTATAAAATACAGAATTTTATAAAGGTACAAAAATTAACATAATATAATTGATAGTGTATATATTTTTTGAAAAAATAATATAAGTGCCGCAAATCAAAAACCATTTATTGCCACAATCGATTCAAAGCCCCCAAAAATGGCACAAACGTCCATAAGAAAATTCTACAGCATCGAAGGACCCCATTGCCAATTTTAACAAAGATCCGACCAAAACTGTCATTTTGTACTATAAAAAAATATGGGGTAGATCCCCATGAGGGGATGTACATGCATAAGGACATTACAATCATTAAAATCATTCAAAAAAATAAAACCATGCAGCTGTTCGAAAAAACCCTTGCGGACCTGGATTCGATCTCATTCCATCAGGAACTTCAACCTGACGCGCCTAACCACTTGACCATCGGGTCGCTCATTGAAGTAAGGATTTACGATAACACATATTGTTTTAGTTCAGTAGATCAGATGTTATGCGCGAACAAAAAAAATTTAGGAGTGGACTACCCCTAACATTTAGGGGGATGAAAAATAGATGTTGGCCGATTCTCATAGATACTGGATAAGCACAAAAAATTTCATCAAAATCGGTCAAGCCGTTTCGGAGGAGTATGGCAACGAAAACTGTGACACGAGAATTTTATATATTAGATTACGTGTCCCTGTGTTTGTGACCAATGGACTCCTCAGTTACTGAACCGATTTTAACCAAATTTTGCACGCAGTTTCAGTTTGGTCCAACTTAAATGTTAGGATAATTTTTATCTCAATTTAGGACCGCAATATATTTTTTATTGCAAATTATATATTTAGCTACCAGCTTTTCTGTATTCTTGGCTTCTATAAGATAAAATCTGCTGCTGGGTTGTCAGTTGCTTCGGAAACAAAAAGCAATAGTGGTAACGATTAAGGATGTCGAATCGGTTTCTGGCATATTCGTCCCGATTCTCTTAATTTAAATTGTACGTGTAAGTATTATTAAATCAATATTCGGAAAAGTATTACTTGCTTACTTCTCCTTTACTTAATTCAATTTTTTAAAGCAGTTTAGATACTTAACATATGCTATTTTGTATGTTTTAAAAATATTTTTCACTCATGTTTAGGTACAAATATTTTTTTAGGAAAATTATTTTAGTGAAAAATATACCTTTTTCGAGCTTTGAGTTATAAAATATTCATATTGTTTAGTGATTTTTATGTCAGGTGTATTTAGACAAAGAAAGGCTCACTGCATTATGTGATCTTTTACCTATGTAATATTTAAATTTTTAGTGATTTAGTTCAGAATTGTATTTGCTAAGCGTATCCATCTGCAGCAATAAATTTGCAAATTAGCGTTCAACAATACATTTGGTATTTACTATTCAAAAAACAAACTCTTAGGAGGGAAAATGTACTGTTTTATGGTGCAAAGATTAAAATTATTTCTGTACACACAATTTTTACCGTCACATTGATTTGTAACATAAATATACACCTCATAGTTTGCGATTCAAAATTCGACTGTTTCTTAAATATCGTACCTTTTCGGGTTTTTAAGTTATACAATATTCATTCTGTCGTGATTTTGTATTTCAATTGTATTGTAATAAAAAAAGGTTTTACTGTAATTTGTGAACTTTTACCTGTGTAATATTAAAATTTAGAGTGATTTTGCTCAGAATTGTATTTTCTAAACGTACTTCTCTGCATTCGCAAGTTTTCAAATTATTACTATTATAGCTTATTTTTTATTTTTTCCCTTAGTAAATACAAATGTATTCTTGGACGACAATTTGCACATTTATAACCGTAGGTAGTACGGTAGTTCGCTCAGTATATAAAAATGTTAACTAAATCACTCTAATTTTCAATTCTACACAGGTAAAATTCGCAAATAACAGTAAAACTTTTTTTAATATATTTTATTTAGGTGCGAAGATTAAAATTATTTCTATACACACTATTTTTACAGTCACATTACTCTGTAACATAAATATACACCTCATAGTTTGCGATTCAAAATTCGACTGTTTCGTAAATATTGTACCTTTTCGGGTTTTTAAGTTATACAATATTCATTTTTTTGTGATTTTGTATTTCAATTGTACTGTAATAAAAAAAGGTTTTACTGTAATTTGTGAACTTTTACCTGTGTAATATTAAAATTTAGAGTGATTTTGCTCAGAATTGTATTTTCTACACGTACCTCTCTGCATTCATATTTATATAAAGTTGATTTCTATAACGGTAATAAAGTTTTTCATTTCTATTGAAACATTATAGTTTAACCCATACCTTAGCCACAGCAACGCGTGGTCGGGTCAGCTAGTAGTTCATAAGACAAAGCATCAAAATGCCCCATTTTTGCTGTTGCCAACAACAAAAATGGCCTATGTTATCAAAGGGTAAATTTTTCTAAAATAAAATAACTATTTTTTGAGGTCTGGGAAATAAAAGGGATGCACATGCACATTTTCATCAAAATCAAAAATGATGATGCAACAACATTTTTGAAAATTTGCTGATTCAAAATGGAATAACCCTGACGCAAACTCAAATGGGAAAATGGAAGTGCACCAAAATTACAAATGTGTATTTATAAGAAGCTGCAGATGAACTGCGGCGCACTAGATTACATAAGAATGCGGAGTTCAAAATATTTTCTCTTTCCAGGAAAAGCCTTTTAACAGCAAGTACTTTGATCAAACTGCGCAGATTACAAAGTGTCTGCAATCCCAGGTATAAAGTGCACTGACACAAAGAAAAACTGCAGACAGAATTTTTGATAAAGACGCTATTGAAATGAAGATACAGACAGACATATTGCGACATATATTGCAGATAAAATATTTCAATGGAGGCTGGATTTTAAACATCCAGTTACTCTTGAAGAAAAGAGAAAAAAAGTTATACATTGAAATTTCATTTGCAAGGCTTCGTCATTTGAAATTGAAGGGAAAATGACAAATTAGAGATTTTAAACGTATCAAAAGCATCTTAACTCAAAAGTAAAATATATAAATTTTTCTCTTCTTATTTCAAGTTACATATAATTTCTCGAACCTGTTTACCTGCTACCAAGCGAGAACTTCTTTATATCTTTACCAAATTCCAAGATTTGCACCTCATTTTAAAACTTGTGCCGGCTTTGACGAAAAATAGACTCACTGTTTAGATTTTTTTTTGTATAAAAAAAAACGTTTTTTCTTACACATTACTTCAATGATTAGCATTCGAAACTTAAGATGCAGTGGTGCGGTTGGATAAGCGTTGCACTAGAAACGCGAACATCGTAGTTTCGTTTCTGTTACGTGTTTTGTCACTTTTGAATAACTTTTTCCACCGGTTAATTTTGATCCAAATTTCTAACAACATATAATGTAAACTCATTGCAGGAATTTAAAGCATAGTTGCATTAAAATTGGAAAAAAAAGGTTAATTTTAACATGGTAATTTAGCATGAGTTCATAAAAGTGATTTTCTTTTGTTCCAGTTGTTTCCTTGATACTTCATAAAAACTACGAAAGAAAGGCAGCATTTTACTTTCTTTTAAATTAGAGAAATATAGCAATTCACTTTGTACCTATTTTTGGAAAAAGCACCTTTAAAATAATCAAATTTTTGAATTACTGCTGTCAAGCGTGAATGCTTCAAGCGGGTCAACTAGTAGAAAAATAATTTTTCCTTATATGTATTATATAGATACGTCATATTATGATACAAAATGATTCTTCATTTTGAATTACATAAAAATGAAAAGCCAAATTTAAAAAATCCGTGAATAAAATATGAATAAATGCATCAAAATGTCTAGTTTGTGCAAATGGATTAAGCATAATACAACTATCCAACTTCTGTCCAAGGCACAGACATTTCTACACGAATCAATGATGAATTGCATACCGAAAATATAAGTATCCAAGCAGATCTGAGACATAACATGAACTGACAACCACTCCAGAGTTCCAGATAATTCCAAGCTGCAAACCTAGACAACAGAAACATTCCAGATAACAATTACACTCAACATTATTAATCCCTGTCCTTGCAGGAGATGAGATAGTTCCTTAGTATCAACCTTAATTAAGATTAGGGTAACATTAACTAGAAGTCCGCCTTACAACAATGAAGCAGAGCTAAATCCATTTGAATAGCTCTCCAACTGAAATTAGACCTTTAACAAGATTTGTCAAGCCTAGATCACACACTTCAGTTGATTGATGTTTTATTGATGATTAGCTCTTTACATGCTAAATGTTAAGATCTGGTGCGTTTCAGCTGTTTAAAAAAAGCGTTAATGAAAAATTGAATAAGTCATTACCGAAGACAGTGATTTTCAATGGATAGTATGCGTACTTCCAGTGGTACGCGAAAATATGTACACGGTTAACTACCAAAAAAAGTACCAAAAGTGCGGGCTACTTTGGCCCTAGGGTCCTTCTTTGGCCTAAATATTTTTATAAGAAACAACTCTCTCTGGTCTCGGCTAACATTCAGATTACAGTTATTAAATTGATTTCGACAGTATCCACTATAGAGCATCCCAAGTAAGCAAAAACTATTCAATATTAATTTAAGGGTGAGTAAAATATCAATTTAGGATGGAAACGTTGTGAAGGTTTTTTTCAATAATCACAATGCTTCCTTTTACTTCGAATAAGGAAGTAAAAAGATTAATTTCATAAATTTTAGTTTCCGTTCAAGTTGTAAAGATAGCACGACGTTAGGATATACGTCATTCTAGTGCTGTATAGGTTGTTGAAGAACTTTGCTAGCTGGAGCGTATAATATTTGAAATAGTATTGGGGGAAATGCCTATGATTTTGTTTTCGTGAAATTAAAAGAAAAAAAATATTGGATATTACGGTCCACATTGATGTTCCACAGCACCGGAACATTTTAGTAATAAGTAAAAAAGTAATTCGAGCCTCTAGAACAACACCATTAGAAGATATTGTATTGATTTCGAGACTTAGTTTGTTTTTTTTTTTTCATTGGATATGAGTGTTCGACGCTTGACGCTCAAACGTTTTCAGTGCATCTAGAAGTACAATGCTCAGTTTCAAAGAGAATTATCAAAACGTATAAACAAATTTTATAATTTATTTAATATAACAAAAGTCAATTTTATAATTGCTAATTCATGCAGAAAAGGAATGAATGAAAAACATTTTAGAAATTATTTTTCAGAGGAAAATATAAATCGGTCATTTTAAATTTGTATGCAGATTCCATGTTCTGAGAATGAAATCATTTGCACAAATAATTATTATAATGATGATATTCAGTACCGCTGCCGCTTTCATACCCATCATTAAAGCATACATTTCATTTCATTATTATTATTACTTAAAAATAGTTTTTTTAATCAAATCTGATTTTACTGAGCGCTTGAAATAAAGTTTAATGCATACTGTTTGCTTGGCCCTATAGCATCCGACACAAAAATGTTATCCTAATAGAAAATGCAAATTGAAGATATAATACACGTACAATAACACATGTATGAGATCTTCAAGTCTAGACTGCAAATAATTAACTGCTGTTTTTACAGTATAATTCTGGCAGCCGAGGTTACAATTTAAAACTGTAAAATGCACAGTAATAAACTGCAAAACTAGCAATTTTAGTTTCTCACTGTAAAGTAAGAAATTTTACAGTTCATTGCCGTAAAATTTAGCTGCATTATACTGTAAAAATAACAGTATAATACTGGCGGCAGAAGTTCCAGTTTAAAACTGTAAAATGCACGGCAATAAACCGTTAAAATAGCAGTTTTACAGTTTATTACTGTAAAGTTAGCAATTGCACAGTTTATTACTGTAAAACTAGTAATTTTTACAGTTTATTACGATAAAATTAGCTGTATTATACTGTAAAAACAATATTCATTTTTTACAGTGTATATTTTGTTTTGTTTTAAATTGAAAATTACGCATTTCATGTTAGCAGTGTAGCCTATATTTCAGGGCAAAATATTTTGAACTCAAGTCAAAAGAGGGAATGATAGGATGTAGGAGAACACAGAACTTCACTAATGACTAATCAATAACATTAACCATTTGAACATGAAGAATTGAATAAATGACACATGATTGCTAAGGACATTGCTATTTGGTATCTTGTGGATTACGGTTGATATTTCAACGTTGAATGTTAATTTGGCTGTTAGTTATGAAAATAAAAAAAAATAAAAGCAGATTTGTCCGAATATTAATCAAAAAAGTTAATCATTTAAAAGTGGACTATTTACGAAATGGTATCAGAAAAAAAATCCAAATTTTGACACCGGACTACTAAAAAAAGGTCAGGAACTAAGAAATAGATAGTTCATAAGATTTATCGTCTCATGAAAAAAGCTTTTCTTTTTTCTTTCAAAATTTACAAAATCGAACTTGATATATTTGAAGATGCATATTCGAGCTTGTGGAACTGTAGGATAAAATATTTGGTAGACCATCATGTAGCCTCAAACAACTATCTCCAAATTCTGAGTAATCCTTTTCGCGAAAGATGAAAGTTAAAAAAAAAAAAAAAAAGTCCCGATGGGTGGATAAGATTACTGGAAAACGCTCCCGTCAAAAAAAAAAAAAAAAAAATATATATATATATAATAAAAGCAAGTGTAATGTGTCTGCCTGTCTGTCCATTTGTCTGACCAAGCTCTCCAGCCAAATCTATCGCACGCAGGGACCTGGAATTTTTTACACGGAAGCACAAAGGGGCTGGCCACCAGACCTCGAAGCCCAATTTTCGATTTTTGAATTAGAAAAATTTTAAAAAATTATTTATAAAACTTCTTCTCGAGATCGCTGCTCGCCGATACAAGATGTGTTATCGTAAATCCTTACTTCAACGAGCGACCCGATGGTCAAGTGGTTCTGCGCGTCAGGTTGAAGTTCCTGATGGAATGAGATCGAATCCAGGCCCGCAAGGATTTTTTCGAACAGCTGCATGGTTTTTTTTTTTGAATGATTTTAATGATTGTAATGTCCTTATGCAGGTACATCCCCTCATGGGGATCTACCCCATATTTTTTTATAGTACAAAATGACAGTTTTGGTCGGATCTTTGTTAAAATTGGCAATGGGGTCCTTCGATGCTGTAGAATTTTCTTATGGACGTTTGCGCCATTTTTGGGGGCTTTGAATCGATTGTGGCAATAAATGGTTTTTGATTTGCGGCACTTATATTATTTTTTCAAAAATTATATACACTATCAATTATATTATGTTAATTTTTGTACCTTTATAAAATTCTGTATTTTATACCTTGCATTTACGTCAAATTCAAGGTAAAATTAAAAGTCAAAAATTCTGAAGAAGATAAATATATGTTAAAAATTAAAGTAACTATTTTTTGTGATTTTCATATTGGTTGTGACCAAAAAACATCATTACAAACAAATAAAACGTATCAAACACCATGAGTGTTGAGTTATTAGGCAAAATCTGCTGTATAAAGTTTTTTTTTCACTGCGAGAGGGGGGGGGGGTATGAACGACCATTAAAGTGACACAAATTTTTAAAAAATAAAGGTTGGATCTCCAATTATCTTGCTTCGTAATTTGAACCCGCCCCGGCTGTGCAACGGTACGCGATTAGTCATTCAAAAATTAATGAAAAACGTGATCGAAGCCAGGATTTTAAATGGCAAGTTCAGAGGTGAAAATATACTCATACCACGGATTCCTATTATACCTACAGATGTGCCAATTCAATTCAAACGTATTCAGTTTCCGATTAGATTGGCATTTGCAATGACTATCAACAAATCCCAAGGTCAAACGATGTCTGTTTGTGGCTTAGATTTGAGAACACCATGTTTTTCACACGGACAATTATACGTGGCATGCTCTCGAGTGGGTAAACCATCCAGTTTGTTTGTGTTAGCTAAAGATGGACTAACAAAAAATATTGTTCACGCTATAGCATTAAGAGATTGATATTGTTTAATAGTGTTACTGTCGTAATTGTTTAATTAATGATATATAATTTTAAGGAATAAATTATAATAACTTAAAAATAATGTTTGCCTTTTGTTATTTTTATATTCCCTCATCGTTCACAGCGCTCCATGCTTATTTCACGCATATACCACATTCTTACATACATACAATATACACATTCTACCATACATACATACATACTTACAATAAGTAAGCTATTTTTTGTCTACACTAGAAATTGCTACTATTGTGATTTGTTGCTATACACACTACTATTCCTGCGCTATTCACTTATCTGCATTTTCTAAATGCACGGGCAACGCCGGGCGGGTACAGCTAGTATGTATATATATATATATATATATATATATATATATATATATATATATATATATATATATATATATATATATATATATATATATACATTTTGGAGAAATAGGGTTCGAATCGAAAAATACACCAAAAATTCCTCCAGGTACTCTGAGATCACGAAAGGTTGTTCACACACACACGGAGAAAGTCACGTCTAAGGAAAATGAAGCTAAAACAAAGGATTTCAAATTTCCCTATGCAGGTAGCACCAAATAAATTTTAAAAATATTTCTGATGAAAGAAATTCTACAGCTCAGTGCAAGAACCCCTTCCCCCGCTACATTACCCTATAAAATTATCTATTTATCTACATCTATACAGACAACAGGGAAAATTGAAAGGCAACGCTGTTCCGGAAAAAGTACATTTCAAAAAAAAATATTCCCTTAATTTTTGCAATACCTTCTATTTTTACAAAGCATTCTCCTTTCTCTTTATATATCACCACACGATATAGGCTTATATATCCCAACAACCTCACGGAATTCGCAATAAACAACCGAAGCCTAATGCCATTCTTCCTTTAAAGAAATAATTAGTTTTTAACTTGTACAGCTTCCTTCCGCATATTTGCTTAAAACCTCGTCTTTACGCCCAACAGAAGCCAAAGTAGTTCGCTCGATCTATTTGCACGGGTGTCACATTTTTAGGCATACATTTGAATTTTATTCCGGAAATTTGAAACTGACTTTTGTTTGAGCTTTTGATTGGGATATATTACATAGAATCACTATATGTACTATAGTATGAAGTAGGGGTGCAACATCGAAGGCAAAACATCGATGTTTCAAGACATCGATGTTTCGAAATTAAGACATCGATGGTATTGATACATCGACCAAAAAAAATCGATGTTTTCAAACATCGATTTTTTATAAAAAATACTTACACATTTAAATGTACAGTAATACAGTAACTCCCCAATACATTGCATCTCTTTATATCACTCAATTGGGTTTATCTTTTGTCTCCTGAAAAACATCAACCGTATGATATCGATGTCAATTCTAGAAAACTTTTTTAGTGAGATAGATACTACTATTGTTGATTAAACTGTATAGCTTTTAGTTATCGTATATTTCTATGAAAATTTTTTTGTTAAATGTAAAACACCGTTATCGAAAGAATTTTTAAAAGTAAAACAAAAACAACGGTGTTTAAAAATCGTTGACTGTAAATCATCGGTAGTAAGAAAAAAAAATCTACTGTCGTCCCCGCTTAATCTAGTAACGGGTAAAAGAATACCCCGCTTATACGAATAAAACATCCCGGAACCCATGCGAACATGCGTTAGGCGCAATGTTAAAGATCCCCGCTTAATCGAATAATATTTCTTGGAACCGACAGTATTTCAATACGATAAATATTACAAATGTTAAAGATGATTCTTTTTTATTGCATATTTTGATTGCTTTTTTTCTGAAGTGCAAAACAGACATCGAAAGAAAAAAGAACATCGAACGCGAAACAGTGATCATTAAAAGACATCAACGGGAACTATCAAAAACGTCTTCTAATGAGATTGATAGTGTAACGGCTCATTAACGATATAACTTTTGGCAGCATATAGTAATGAAATAAATAAAATTAAAAAAAAATGGCGAAAGCAAATTAGAAATGTTTTAGAAACATCGAGAGCAAAACATCGATAATAATCATAGAAAATGTTTTCTAATGAGATTAATACTGAAACTTCTGATTAAGGATGAAAACTTCTTAATACGTCTCCATATCGCATATTTTTATCAAACATTTTTTGCTGGATTATAAAACATCGACATCGAAAAAACATCGAACTCAAAACATCGATGTTTTAGCAAAAACATCGATGTTTCCAAAAAATCGACATCAATAGCCCTAGTATGAAGTATCAACTGTCTTCAAATTATTTTTGTTCTTGCAAAATAATGATTTAGATGAGTACTTGTGTAATAAATCATTTCTGAAATGCTACAATTTTTCGTAGAAAGATGATACTTTAAATTATATAATACACAATGGGTTCCTTATAGTTGAATACATGAAATAAAAAGCTAAAGTTTAAAGTTTACGGGGGAAAAACAAATATATGCGTAAATATGTCTCATTTGACAAATGGATTGAGCAAGTTTTATGTATTAACTTGAACTCTTGAATCTGAACACCTAGTTCACTGTCGTCGTCAACTCAGATGCGTGACCAGAATTTATTATTTTGGGGGAGGGGGCAATAAGGTTCGTACAGCAAAAATATTAAAGATTGAGGCGATAATATTAAATAATAGGACCAACGGCTTTTAGGGAAGGATTCAACCCCTAAACAACTCTCTAGTTGCATCCCCTGTTAGAACTAAATTTCTAACAGGCGTCCCAAAAATTTGGAGTAGTGGAAACGAAACATTCACCCTATATATATATATATATATATATATATATATATATATATATATTATATATATATATATATATATATATATATATATATATATATATATATATTTTTTTTTTTTTTTTTTTTTTTTTTTTTTAATTAGAAGTATAAGACCTTGCGAAAAACCTGTTAAAAACGGAAGTAAAGAAGTAAACAGTCTTATCAGTAGCGCATTGAAGAAGCCATAGGTTGGTAGTTCTTACAGTGTTGTTTGAAAGTTCTTGTTTTTGTATTTCTTGTAATTTCATGTCATCTGTTCTATTTGAATTTTATTGATTATATATAGTGTCTTTTGAATTGTATTCTCTCGTGTATATGCATAAATGAATTGGACTTCTAGTGACCTACTGCTTGTTTGTGAGATGTCGGGGGCTAAAAGTTGCATCTTTGCAACTTTGCATCTTGCAACTGTTGCATCTTTGCAAGTTGCAGGCGTTTTGCCTGCAACTTGCTAGAAACATCTCACTCCACTTTTCCCTACCCTAGGGGGGTCCCCCTGATGAAGGCCCCAGGGTCTTTTGGGAATTTTTCTTTACTTCCGTTTTTAACAGTTTTTTCGCAAGGTCTTATACTTCTAATAAAAAATATGTCTGCTACCAGTTTCAAAGAGCTGCCATAGGCGCCTTTTGACCTGTGTGGTGAAGTTTATCTTTCTGTTCTATATGATTCTTCAACTACTTTGTTTATGTTAATATATATATATATATATATATATATATATATATATATATATATATATATATTATATATATATATATATATATATATATATATATATATATATATATATATATATATATATATATATATATATATATATATATATATATATAAGGTGGGGGGTAAAAACCAACAGTCTGTGCATTTAAGAATGAGGAGGCAGACCTCGCTGCTTTGCAGTTTTCAAAGAATACATCAGAGAAAGAAAGATTTATCCAATTTCAAAACAGCGAATAAAAAGCAGCAGAACAGTCGCGCATAAAACTTAAATAAATTGAGAATAATAAAAAATTCTTTAGTTCTTTAAATCCATTTGAGTAATTTCGCTAACCGCTTTAAAAATTAAGTTCTTTTCAGAAATTAGACCATAGATTTGACATTTGACCAGAGAACAAAAGTGCAATATGTTTGAGTTAGAAAAGAGTAATTAAAGACAAAAACTAAAAGTAAGAGGGGAAATTTCTACCATTACCACTAATGCATCAATTCCAGAAAATAATAAATGATGCTCTCTGCGGAAAACTAATAATTTCCTAACAACTCATTCAAGTACTACAAAGCAGAAGAAATACCCACTTTATTAGACCATAAGAAAAAGAGTATTTAATGCTCCTAAAAAGTTTTCCATTAGTTTAACGGTAATGAACACAAAAACGTCTGGGAGGAAAAAATAAAACCTTCACAATATATTTATACACTAAGCTGTAATGAGAGGCCCGATGAAAAAAAAAAGATTTTCTAAATATATTACCGCTCGAAGACACACTTGTCTATTGTCAACGAATTTCAATTTCGTCTAGACATATTGAGACAAGCATGTCTTGCATGAGCCCAGACACTCGTCGAACATGATACGTCCAATAAGATGCTAAGAACAAACTTAATTGTGTAGGAAGTCCCTTTTACAAGACTATAGTCTCGAGCATAATTTTAAACTTTGAAATCGAAAACGCTAATGGATTTCATACCCAAATAATCCACCGAAAACTTTCTAGAAAAAAGTACAGCCAGGAAGTTGTAAAATAATACTAGGAAATTCCAAAAGCTATATGTGATGTCAACAAGTAATAGGATATTTTTGCGTGAACAGAAAACTTAGGTGCATCAAGTAATGATTAGGCTTTCAGCACATAATTTATTAGTTTGAACTGTCCATATTATTTATTAGTTATTACAGCATGGAAATCGTCAACTATTGAGTTTATAGACTGGAAATGAATGCAAACGTAATCTTCCAAACCTAATTTAATGTATAGATAAAGTACCGCATAAGAATGAGTAGTGAATATTAAATAATTTACTTGCAATATTCATAAAACAAATGGAAAATTTCAATTGAAAAATAGAATTATATCTTTCTGTATTTCTTCAGTGCAACACTTTACTAGCATATCTTGCAAAAAAAAAAAAAAAAAAAAAGAAGTAGCGCTGTACTAGCAAAAGACGAACGTAACTGAAAGAAAAGTATATTTTATTATTACAAATTTATTTTATTGGTAGTATTAATATTATTAGATTTAAAAAATTTAAGTCACTTGAGTCTACCAACAAAACACCCAACAAAACTTGTGCAATACTTTTGTACCTTAGTCTTAAAAATAAGCGAACAGTTATTTTATACATACGTTAAAGAACCAAAAGTATTGGGACACTTACAAAAATTCAATCTTTTTACGTGCATACCTTCAAACGTTACAGAACAATTGGTCTCTTTATTTCTCGAGAAATTCGTAAAAGTATGAATTTTTGAAAGGGGACAAATACTTTTGGTAATGTAGCGTACATATAAAAATAAATACATTTCCCATTCACAATTCTTCTCCTTTTGGCTCCTCTATTCAAAACTCAAACGGAAATTTTCCAAGAATTCTTTTAAAATTCATAAAATGAAAGGCAAAAACATCTTTAAATAAAAATTATATAGTCGACGCAAATCAGAGATCAAGATTTTGGTTTCACTTTCCCGTTTAAAATTTCTTTCATTTTAACAAGTGTACTTTCTTTTACTTCAAAAAGACCGCCATCTCTCCTCCCCTATTCAAAGAATACAAACTACGAAAATGGGACTAGCTCTGCCATCGCATTTCATGCAAGCCCCATCTCATACCACAGATAACGCAAATAAGCTTCATTTTTATAGCATGTATAGGTCATCAATAAATGTCCATCGTTTAATGCGTAGAAAATGTCTCTGCAGTTCAGCTGACTCAAATTTCCAAAGAGTTCCCCTTCAGAAACTCTTGAATACTTTTTCCGTACGTGAAGTGATCCATTTCGAATGCTCAATGCTTCGCTTGCGGACTAAAATTGTTGTGTCTCGCCAAACTCTTCCTCAATATAGAATACGAAATCATGGCAGTTAAAATTAGTGGTGCGTCATCGATAAAAAAAACATCGATGTTAAAACTAAATCGATGATATCGATACATCGTCCCACAAACATCGATGTTCTGAAACATGGAACTTTTTAATGTATATTTCAGCATTAAACTGTAAAAAAAAAAAAAAAAAAAAATAATACTAGCGCTAAATCCACAGTAATCAATTTATTAAATAAGATTTATGAACAGTCACTGAAGAGCTAATAATATTAATGGTAAATTACTATAACATTCCAAATTAAGAAATGCAATGGGATAACATATGCATTTAACCTACAAAAAACTAAAACATTAAAAAAATAATTGAAATAATATTGTAATACTTTTAAATTTTCACCTAAATAATACAAAAACTGATAGTTAATGTAAGTTAATTTAGTACGAATTAGTTGAAGAAATTAGTAAAAATGTTGATAACTTGCACGCACAAAAAAGAAAGTAACAGTAAGTGTAAAGGAAATGGAAATATAACACATAATAAATGATTGTTCTTTTACATTTATTTTTAAAGGAATTACACGAAAAATTGTACATTTAAAATTCAAATTATGTGCAAAGATTATATCTGTACCTCAGAACCAGACTAACGTAAGTCCATTTTCGTCATTTTTCGGTAGAGGGGAAAAACGATTGTCGAATACATCGTTTTTCCCCTCTACTGAAAAATGACGAAAATGGACTTACGTTAGTCTGGTTCTGAGGTACAGATATATTAAACTTGAATACACTTGAAATGCATACTATATACATTTAACGTAAAAATACATAGTTTTTTTTGTAGGATGGTTTACTGAGAGCGAGAGACATCATTATTGGTCCATATATACATATATATTTTCTCTCTCTCCTTTCTCTCTATCTGTATATTCGAAATAATAACAACATTAAAAAACTTCTAAGTTTATTTTAAAAATAATAATTGCAGGAAAGATGTTCACTCTCAACGACAGCTCTGAATATCACTTATTCGCAGCTATAACGCGCATTTTAACTGCATAGCGTGATATGAAAAATGTTAAAAATATATTTACTTCACCTGTCAAAATCAATAACTAAAAGATAAATTACATACTTGGACTCATGTAAGAAAAATATGTATACATTTGAATGTTTTTCTGAAAATGGGACAAATGCAAAGAAATTTTATGCTTTTAGTTTAGGAACAGAACCGTTATAAAATGTAAGCGTAACTCGCAAGGCGTATCGATGCGCCCCCAATCATGTACTTTGATCCAATTACAGTGCTAAAACAATACCCATACAACGCTTCTTCTGGTGATTGATAATTAACGGAAAGAGAAGAGTTCGTCAAAGGGTTGGTATGTATGCGTATAATCTGACGAGCAGGCGATTAAACGCAATTGACAGACAAAGGCAATGTCATTTTCTTTTGAATATTTTTTAGCCACCTCGACATCATTGATCTAACAGCATATTTTTAAAAAAGAATTTATAACTAGAATAAGGAAATATTTTTATCTTTCCAGAAATTAAAGAGTTAGCATTTGCTTTAAAAACGGAATTTAAAATAAAGGAAAGAAAAACTGATTTTTTTTTTTTTTTTCAAAAAATAAGAATAAATTCCCAAATTTCCCTTAATTTCTAGGGATAAAATAATGTTGACTCAATACCATAACCAACCCGGCCTTCAAGCTGCTACTGTTACATATTCGGGTGCGGAAACAACGTCATACTTAAAACTACGTCTTGGTGTTCAGCTAAATTAGGTGACTGAGTGCAGAATTCATTGCAATAAATGAAATCGCTGTTTAGTAGTTTTACCGCAAACATTAAGATATTTCAAAAACATTAATACATGAAACATCCTATTTTTATTGGATTTATACAAATTTGACATCATTTTATACTTTTTCGAATGCTTGAATTTTAACGTTAAAAACTCGCAAGATGTAAAAACATTTAACCGAAATATATTAAACAAGAGAAAACCTAGCTGCCTCTTCCGAAAAACATTTTTCCACAAAACGACCAAGAAACAAGACATTTCATCAAAACCCAAACTTGTCACAGAAAGCGGGACAAACAAAGTAACGTACCGAGAAACACCTTTTTGAAAGAAGAAAATAGTTTTTCCCAAACTGCTTCTTTTTCCACTTTATTTGAAACATTCTTTATTTCTCTGCCAACGCAAGGGTCCACTCAGTAACATTTTTATTTACCTTTTAATGAATTTTGTATTTAAGCGAGTAAATAAGAGTCCTCCCTCCTCGCACCCACCTTTTCTTTCTTACCGAATTTAGAACCGTCTGCAAGACGAAATGGTTGTTGGAGGAAACGTCTCGGAGAAAAAAGATTTAGACTTGTTTTTTCGCATTGAGAAAACATATACTGAACGTTAGTAAATATGTTATGTCCGATGGAAATTTTGTTTTAGTTAGAGCTATCAGGGAAATTTGATTTTTAATGCGGTGGTGAAAAAAAATAAGGACTTGACTCATTTATCACTGTCATATTTACCGGAGATCTGTGTAACACTTTAATAAATTGGCCAATGATGAAAATTTGTAATAAAAGTTTTCTGGGGAGAAATTAGATTTATTTGTTTTTTCGTACCGAGAAAACATAACGAACGTAACTAAATATGTTATATTTAATGGAAATTTTGTTTCCGTTGAGCTCGCAGGTTCATTTGATTTGTATTGTAGTGATGACAGAAAAGTAGTAAAGCTATCAATGGAAATATCTTTACTCATTTATCACTGTCATATTTACCGGAGATCTATGTAACACTTTAATCGGCCGATGATGAAAAGTTGTGATACAAGTTTCTCTGGGGAAAATAGATTTGCACGTGTTTTTTCTCATTGAGAAAACAAATACTGAACGTTAGTAAGTATGTTATATCCGATGGAAATTTTGTTTCTATAGAGCTTTCAGGTAAATCTGATTTGCAATGCAGTGGTGACAGAAAAGTAGTTAAACTATCAATGGTAATTACTTTACTCATTTATCTCTGTCAAATTGCTCGGAGATCTGTGTAACCTTTTAATAAATTGGCTAATGATGGAACTTTGCAATAAAAGTTTCTTGGAGGAAAACTAGATTTGCTCATTTTTTTGCATTGAAAAAACATAAAATGAACGTTACTATATATGCTATATCCAATGGAAATTTTGTTGGAGCTCTCAGGCAAATTTGATGCGTATTGTAGTGGTGACAGAAAAGTAGTAAAGCTATCAATAAAAATTACTTTGCTCATTTATCACTGTCATATTTACCGGAGATCAGTGCAACACCTTCATAAATTAGCCAATGATGAAAAGTTGTAATACAATTTTTTCGGGGGAAAATAGATCAGCACTTGTTTTTTTTTTTTTTTTGCATTGAGTAAACATGTACTGAACGTTAATAAACATGTTATATCCAATGGAAATCTAGTTTTCGTAGAGCTTTCAGGTAAATTTGATTTGTAATACTGTGAAAGAAAAGAACTGAAGCCTATTAACGGCGATTACTTTGCTCATTAATCACTGTCATATTTACCGGGGATGTAACACTGAAATTGGTCGATGATAGAAAGTTGTAATAAAAGCTTTTTGGGGGGAAAAGAGATTTGTACATGCTTTATCGCATTGAGGAAACATATACTGAACGTTAGTAAATATGTTATGTCTGATGGAAATTTCATTTCCGTAGAACTTTCACAGGAAAATTTGATTTTTAATGCGGTGGTGAAAGGTAAGTAGTAAAGCTTTCAATAGAAATTACTTAACTCATTTATCACTGTCAAATTTCTCGGAGATTTATTTAGCACTTTAATAAATTGACCAATGATGAGAAGTTGTAATAAAAAAAAGGGGGGGGGGGATTTTTTTTATCTGCTTTTTCGCATGGAGAAAGTTTTGTTGTAATTTTTTTATTACAAATAAAAACTTTGCTTCCGTGGAGTTTTCAGGGAAATTTCATTCTTAATCTTAATGCAGTGGTGAAAGGAAAGTAGCAAATCTATCGATTGTAGTTACTTGACTCATTTATCACTGTCAAATTTATTGGAGATGTATTTAACACATTAATAAACTGGCAAAAGATGAAAGTTGTAATACAATTTTTGGGGGGAACCACTGATTAAGTAAACAGGATAAGTGTAATATGGTTAGGTATGTCTTCTAAGAAATGCATAAATTTATTTTTTAAATGTTTAAAATTTTAAACTTCATTTAAATTATTTTTATAAAATGCTGTAACAATGTCAAGTCTGCCTTTTGGAGAAGTAGATCTCCCACAAAGTCAGTGAAAATACTGGTTGCTTCAGAGTAAAAGTGCCAAAAGAAGGGTTAATAAAATATAACTTTAATATAACATGTAGTGGTGCCGCTAACACAATGACCGCCGTAAGAATTTTTTTTTACTAGCTTCATCAACAAAATGTAACTCCAAGACCATCATTTTCTTTATTCATTCATTGTTGGTTGTCCACAAATGTCACCCACAGGTTGGAAACCACGGGCTTAAACATTTGAGGCACAATGGCTTCATTAGAGGCGATCACCTTTATTTTTTTCCTCCAGCCTCCCGGAACAGTGACTTTAACAACTGGCTGAAAAATGAAAGAATAAACAAAATGACGGCATGAAACGAAGCCACCGTGCCTCAAACGGTTAATAAATTAAAACTAGTATGAACGAAAATAAAAAAAAAAACACTTAAAAACATTGTTGCAGCAAATACGCTGTAGATATTAACTTAATTGCAAATAATTTGTGTACTACATTAGCCACTCAACAATATTTCAAAGAGATACAGAAACAATATTTTTCTATACTCGCAAAATAACTATACAAATTATTTTGAAATTATAAACTTAAATACTTTAAATAAAGCTACATTTTTCAAATGTTACAATAGCAATTTATTTTTTAAAAAAATAAATAAAAAAAATCAACAGCATTAATGATAGGTTGACAGCAAAAATTTAAAACCTGAATCAGCAATTCTGTATTTTTATGAGCTCTTTCATATTTTTTCTTCAACTACATTCATCCGGGTCATTCTAACTATAATAGTGCAGCAATCGAAAAATCCTCTTACGTTAAGAAAAACATTAAGTGGTTTCCATGCCAAAGATAAAAGTACTCAAGCTCAAACATAAAACCTCAGCACATTTGAGCAAAAAACATCAAAAACGCTTTCTCAGTATGCGAAAACTATTTTATCTCGGCGAATGACAAAGAAAAAGAGTCAACAATGTCATCTTATACCCCACCAAACGTTGCCTAAGCGATATGGCTACACCGCTACAGGGCTCATTAGAACAGCATCGTTCAGACGCATAAAGTAAAACTAACGCAAAAATGGCTTAACACGAAGGGAGAAAGAGAGAAAAAATATATATGACAGCTTTCTTAAAACTTTTTAAATCCATTTTTCTTTCATTTTGGGATGAAAAGAGAACTTTTATACTTTCGTCCAACTCAAAGGCAAGCGAGGACTGATCGATCTATTGGGAGGACAAGGAGCTATAACATGATTGCAACGTATGCAAGGATTGGCTGCAATCCAAGAAGTAAGCCGTCTCAACTTCTTGATCGAAAGAATACAGCCCGAGCCAGACTGGAATTGGAGGATGCTGCTAGGTCAAACGAGAATTATATCGCTGGAAGAGGCTTATACATTTGAGTCAGACAAATTTATAGATCCAATTAATCTGCGACTTTAATTTGAAATAACTCTTTCAGATAATTGCTTAAGAAAGCCCGTTTCCGTGCCGAAGATACATAAGAGGATATAATAGTGAACTAATACGAAAGAACAGAGTAAAGTTGTTGAGATGTAAAATTAAACAAATTTATGAGTTCAGCAATCTCTCACTTATCAATAACTCTCAGACGTTAGGTCATACATAGATTCCCAAAAGTTTTGTTCAAAAAGAAAAAGAGAACGGCATTGAACATTTAGCTATACGTTAATTTCGCCTTATGCACGATTTAATATCCTATACTGCCTTGCTAAGCACAAAAGTGGTATCCGCACTTTTGTCAAAATTGAGTTAGTTACCAGGTAGTTAATAGTCACATATGTTACCTTAATACAATATGCTATGGTCATTTTTTATGAGAAGTATTTAAAAAAATATTTGGGAAAGTTTAATCTAAATCAAAAACATTGAGGATCAAATCTTTAAACGGCAATTTCTCATTTTGAAGTCGTCTGCAGATACGACTTTTGGGCTTAGCACGGCAGTGTATTGCTTCGTGTTCAAAAGACAGATTTGAGAATAATGGTACTTGAATTTTTAAGTATATTATCAAGACTTTTTTTTTTTTTTTTCAATATCTGAGTGCTTTCTCATTATGACTATCAATGTTTAGAAAAAAGAGTTGATTCTACCAAATTGTATTCTGATTAACTACAAAGAAGAAATATCAAATTGCATTTATTAAAACAACTTTTTGTATTTTAAAAGTTAGAAAAGTAATATCAAAATTTGTAAGACTTCTTATTGTTTCTAGCAACGTTGTGTTTGAAATTGGACCGATTGCGTTCAGCTCTTAGCGTTTTAATCAGACTACCATGTTCTTCGCGGCATAATGCGGACACCATTTATGTATTTATTGACAAAAATGTGGAATTACTTTCAATATTGTAATTCAATAAATGTAAAAATGTAAGTTTTTGAGAAGTTTCTCATTCAAAAAATAGGGAATTTTTGTAACTCAAAAGTCGCGTTTGACCACCGAATTTCGGTTTCTTGCCAACAATCAGTTTGAAGATGGCGAACACTGCATCATTGAATTTTTTTTTCTTTTTTTTTTTTGGGGGGGGGGGGTGCTCTTTCTTGGATGGTCTTAGTCGGACACCCCTGTCTATAGCGCTCTACGTTTATTACGAAACATTCAGAAATAAGTTTATTGACATAACATATGGTTCATCCCAACGATAACAAAAAAAAAAATTAATAACTGTGAACATTTATTTCAAATCTTATTTACAATCGAAAACTGTTCACAAAAAATAGCTCACTTGCAGCAATTCCTCATATGATTAAAAAAAAAGGAACTATTGCTCTAAAAAATACCACATGAGTCAAATCACATGGCCGACTTAAAAACAAAGCCGCTTGATTAGATTTATGTAGACACCGACAAATTCAGCCAAACGAACTTGCAATTGTTTGTCTCGTTGCTAAACAAAAGACGATTTCGGCAGTTGTAAACTATTCTATTGATTTAAACTCGACATCTTTTCCTTGTTCTTATGTCACTCCCAACATCCGAGCCATCAGCGGAGATTCTTGTAATCCTGCCATCCCACTCTGCATTAACGTACTTTCCGACGCGCATCAGGAATTAGAATGCAGCACTCGCGATGCATTCTATTCTAGTCTAAGAATTTGAAAAGTTGAAACGTCAATGGCTGAAAATGCAGCTTTGAAGGAAGCAGAGCGAAGGACAGACTTCATTTGTGTTTCCATGTGATTCATGCCTTCAATGATTTTTTTGTTCTTCAGCCAAAATGTCAAACTGAAGAAGCGCCCTAACGCAGCATCTTTTGTTAAATGTTGCGTCAGAGTTCAAAATGCGCAATGAAAAATACGCATCCAGAAGGGCCCACAAAGAGGCTGTTCCCGATCTACCTGTCTCGACTTTTTTTTTTTTTTTGAAAATCAGACACATTAAGCTTTGGAAATAAATTCATTGCTTCGTTGAAATCGAATAACGTTTTTTTTTTCATCAATTGATAAGATTTTGCTGACCCGTGAGAAGCATTCGCACCGGGTAGAAGGAATGCAAAAACATCTTTTTAGCAAAAATGAGAGGTTTTTTTTTTTTTTTTTGCCGATAGCAGTGAAAAAATCTTCAAAATCATGTCTTACTTTTGAAGTTTGAAGGAAGTATTGCTAAAGTCAAAAAAAAAAAAAAAAAGAGAAATAGTATTTTTGACGAAAAGGGTTAGAAATCCACTGAAGAAAAAAAAATGTTAAAACCATATTTTTCGGCCCGGATTCGAACTCATGCCCTTCCCATTATAAGCACGACGCTATGTCCCACTACGCCAATGCTTCTTAATTTTCAGATGCTATTCACTGAAGTAACGTGTAACAAAAACAGAAAAAAAAGTTTCTTTTTTGACAAGAAGTTTTTAGACCACGGGTTTATTTTTCTACATTTAGCCGGCACGATAAGCTTTTCTTTCAAAAATAGGAATTCTGTTCGCATGTTTTTCGCTCATAACACGTATAGTTTTACGTCTTAACTTTAACTTTCAGAAAACTTGACATCATACAAGATAATCAGAAAACTAAATTTTGAAATAAAAACTAAAATATTCAGATTTCATCAAATTTCAAGTAATTAATTTTTCACTGTGCATGAGCAAAAGATAGCAAGATATAACTTGCAAAATGTCATAACTAAAATAATTTGGCTTCTTATGAAAAGAAAGTCTACTTGATTAAAAACCTAAAAAGATATCGGTGATCTAATGAGCCGTATTTCCATTATTCCCCGAAAGGTGATGAATCGTACGGGATCTTTCGCATATTTGCAACACTCAGTGTAATTCATGATAAAAACATGTTATTTGAAAACGATCTCTTATGATTCGTCGAAATAATTGAAATGGTCGACGATATCTTTTAGATTTTCATGATATTCATATGGATTTTTTTATTTTATAAGATGCTAAATCTATTTGGCTATGAAATTTTGAAAGTTAAAAATTACTACCTTGTGGGCATGCGCAGTGAAAATTTGCTTAAAATATTCATATTTCAAATTTTAATATAACAGCTCTCTTGTACGGGAAGTTTTCTGAAAGCTTGATAAGAAAGGACGGAAAACTCTTCGTGATATTACCCAAAATTATGCGAACTAAAATTATATTTTTGAAAGAAATGCTTATTTTTTCGTGAAAATCTGTAAAATTATTCTACATATTTAGCAAACTCATTGCTGAAACTTACAGCTTATCTTCAGCTATTTACGATGAAGGATGACCAAAAAACGTTTTCGGTTGTTCTAATTAGTTGCTGGTCCCCTAAATGCATGGGTGATTTGATTTTTATTGAAACATGTCAGCAGAAGCATAACTTTTACTAAACAAAGGTTACAGAGAACAGTTATTTTATTTTATGGATTATCATAAAACAATGATACATTCCTTCTATACTTTTGGCCAGTATTTTTTTTTTTAAGCTTCGCGAAAATATAACACGTTAACACGAAAAGAAAATAAAACATTAATAAATGGAAGTTGCCCTTTTCAAATAGCTACAAGCAAAATTTCAAGACTCTGGAAAATGATTCCTTTCCGAAACGAATTATAGATGAAAAAATAAATAAAACACTTTTATGTTCCGTTTTACAATACAGAACAAAGAAGGGAAAGAAATGTTATTACGAAAAGAAAGATTGCTGCAGGTCAAAACATTTTATAATTTCATGACCCTGCTGTGTTTGATAGAAACAGCTATGCGAGAAAAAATACTTGCCTGAATTGGAAAGAGAAAAAGATGTTTTTGACATACTTGGAAACGGGAAAATGGGAAGAAACTAATCTAAATTAAGTGATAAAATGGAAAGGAAGAGAAAATAATTTTCTTGGATTCTCACAAAGAGAAAAAGTAAAAAATATTGAAATAAAAACTGCAGACTGAATAAAATATAAAATATAAAATTTTACATGAGGTACAAATTTACAAAAAAAAAGAAAAGCAAAAATTATTGCACTCAAAAATTAACTAATGTGCAAAATTTAGATGTTATAAATAACACGAGAAACAACCCTTAAGCGAAAGCGTAGGGAAACAACGTACTTGAAAATAAATAAAAAAGAGGGGAAAAATTATGAGTATAGTCAATATTTAGTACTTTCGTGTGGAGCCATGACAAAACCTCTACCACCGAGTTTTTAATGTTGATTCTTCATCATTCAAGGAAGTGATTTTCAAAATTGTTTACATTCAAAATCGCTGAAAACTTTTAGTTAAAAGGTAATGAAAACCGTAAACTGAAACAATGAAAGAAAGCTAACTTGAAGCGTTTTGTATAAATCTGAAAGCTAATTTATGAGGTGGATTTTAAAACTAAATTAGAGTGACATCAATGGGGTTGTATTGCATTTATGCAAAAAAAAAAAAACATAAGCTTTCTTTTCAAAAACTGCAATTGTAAATAATTTTTATAAGAAAATATTCTAAAAGGTATCGTCGCACATTTATACATCATATGACATAACGAGAAGCAAAGGAATGTAAGTGCCAAAATTGAAAGTTTGGAAATAAGTAGTGCAAATGTTTGGAGTACCTCTGATATCTTTAGGAACTCGAGATGGTAGGGGAGAGTGGTAATGAATGGGCCATGGTGATGAATGGGCCACTAACAAAATATGAAAAAGTATTTGCATGAATCTTTTTCTGATGCTACCAATAGATGTAGCTATTTGTTCTACTAAACTCATCCAATTTTCATTCGTTTGCGCTAAGCCATTTTCAAACTAGAGTGGCATGGTCAAGAATCTGACTGAAAAGTAAGTTTTTCCCTTTTTAGTAAAACATTTCCGAGCTAAAATATACCAAGTATTTCACTGCATACATATGTATAAGCTAGTCTTTCCACATCTATAAACTAATCTTAAGATGTATTTTGATGTTATCTAAATTCAATGTACTCAAAAAACCTAAATGTATTCCAAAAGTATAGGTGGGGCTGAATGGGCCACCTAAATATTGTTTTTCTTCCTTTTCTTTGGATTTTCGCATTAATATGAAACACAACTGACTGTCATAGATAGATTAAGATTACTGTCGTCAAAATAGGTTTGTAGTAACTTCTAAATATAATTTGCAGATCTATATTATATTCCTATAGTACAATAGACCTCTGGTCGCAGTGCGTGGCTTGAAAAAGCCCCCCTCTCTCCTTCATATTATATTCCTCACAGTACAGTTTCATTTTCTCTCTTGGTAACTTAAGTTAGATATTTCTTATTCCCGATGTCTAGTAAATTTAAAAAAAAAAATTTTGAATTTTGATAAGTTTGAAAATGAAGATGAAATTTTTAAAAGTGATTTTTAATATTATTTTTGAAATATATAAATTTTGTTAAATCATAGTGTGTATTAACTGTTATTTTTTTATACATATTTGATGTTATTTATTTCTTACAATCTCATTATTTAGTCATTTTTCTGCGACAATTGGTATGCATCAGTTTTATTTTAATTGCATTAGTTTTGATGTTTATATAATTTTAAATCAGTATGATTTTGTATCATCATGTCAAGTGCCACATTTATTTTGTCATATTCAGCAAATAAAAGATTAAATCCACGTGTTTTCATTGAATTCATTTAGTGGCTCCTTCATTACCTTCGATGGCCCATTCAACCCCATAGGTGGGGTTGAATGGGCCAAATTTCAAAATTTTTATTTTCTATTATAATTCATTATAGACAGGTGCTAATCCAACTTTTATGACTTTTTTAGATAGCCAGATAAATAAAGTAACTGAAACACCAATTTAGAGTTAAAACAAAGTGTTAGAAAAAATTGCAAAAATTCAAAACCAAAAAGTGGCCCATTCATTACCACTCTCCCCTACTAGTACCCATGATACACCCCTTTTCTTAGTAGGTTCATGAATCAGAAATAGTTTTCAATGAAAACCTACCAAAGGTCTGATCTTTAAACTAGAATTTGTCCACTAAAATCCCTTTGTTACTCACTGCCTCATATGCTTAGCAAACTAAGCAATCAGAAAAAAATAAGTAATTGGAGCATAAAAAAGTATACGGTCATGAATGAAGTAGTACCTTTGCGTAATTATCAACAGCCACATCAAAATACATTGAAAGAACAAATAGGTGAAGTGGTTTTATACTATATTCTGTTTTAACTTTGGGTGGGGGAGAAACAAGCCCCTATCACCCTTTAATGCAGCGCCTGCATTTATATTCAAAGCGTCAATCTCGATGAAATCAAAATGAAATCAAGAAACATAGCGAGCTGTTGTAGCACAAACAAACACTTTAAAGTATAATGAATTAAACCTTACTTTATAAAATGACAGGATGGACAGGAAATAGTTTCAAAATCACAAGTAAGAATCATGTTCACTTACCTAAAAGAAAACAAGATTTAAATTTAGAACAATGTAAAACATTTGCTGGAATTAACTTTAAAATAGTACATGCAGTATATTTATCAGTTATAAAGGGTAAGTTAGGGGATAAATGTACGTTATAAAGGTATAAGTAATGGGTAAAAAACCAAGTCCGCGCCAAATGCTATTCTATCCCACTAATTAGTAATGAAATCAGTTTTAAAGTTTCGACATAGCCAAACTATAGTGCTGCTCTGGTAAATTGACCTCTGACATTGACAATATTTACCTCTTTTTCTGGTTAAGGGAAAGGGTAATTGCCGCGGATTTGTGTTGGAATACTTTTGCAGAAAGAACTACGAAAGCAACCTAACTCAATTTAGAACCCAATTGCCCTTCCCTATTACCCGAAAAAGAGATAAACATTGTCAATGTCTGAGATCACGTTATTTCCGCAGCACTATAGTGTCTCCCTGGTAAGTTGACCACCGACATAGAGGTCATAGTGAGGGTTACTTTCGTAGTCGCTATGCAAAAGTATTCCAACTCAAATCTACGGCAATTACCCTTTCATATTACACGAAAAGAGGAAAACATCATCAAGGTGTTCAACTTTTCAGATGAGCACTGCATAACATGCAGAAATTACATACTGAAAATAAACGCATAGAAATATGATAAACGCGAAAGAAAAATGTTTTTTTTTTAATTATTATTTTTAATATTTCGCCTTTCAATCTTTTCAGTGCGAATATTTAAAAACTCGCCCAAGGGCCTTTTAAGCTCCAACATCGCGAAAAACGATTGCGTTGATATCACCCAAATTAGCAACCCTGGTTAAAACTCGAAAGATATTCCCTTGCAAATTTTTCACTATTATTATTAGCACTTATCGATTCACTTCATAGTTGGTTCTAACTGCCACTCAAAAAAAAAAAAAAAAAGCTTCTTTTAAAACATCTTTACACCTCATTAAATTTCCGAAAAAGACCTAAAATCTAGCACATGTATCTCATTAAAACTTACACTGCTTAAAACATTTTAGAAAAAAAATACTTAGAAAGAAACGTTTCGAGGCGTTCCGAGCTACAGAGATGCTGGTTTTGGGGAATTTATAAAAACTTTCTCGTCTTTATGAGTCAAAATTGCAGTATGGTATAAAGAAATGCATTTTTTTCCTGTGCCATTAATAATTTGCTTTTGACTTTTTCCAAAAAGAAAGGAGGAAACAGTATTTACCGAAGGAAAGTGCATGGTGAAAACTAAGAAAAGGCTAACAATTATTTTATTCCTACAATAAATTCAATAATTTTGAGAAGAAATTGCTGGAAGAGCTTGCTTCGAATAGTTTAGTACACGAAGCATTTTTAGTTGGCATAAGTGAAGTACTTCTACTCGATATTTTCCAAACGAAGTACAAGAAAAATATCTTTGAAATCGATCGAGCAAATGTGCTTCTAAAATTAAATAAACAAGGTAGAAAATTTTTTCTTCGGAAACAATGCACACTTTGCGCAATTCTATTAATGAGCAACGGGACAAGCACAGCTTGACCATGGAGAGATGGCAGATGGGCTGGAAGTGGAGACAGAACTCTTCACTTTGAAATAGGTAGAATCAGCGAGACGGAAAAACGTGGCTGCTTGTGCGTCTTCGCTCATCCTACCTATTACCAAAAATAAGGCTGCTTCCTGTACTAATTCATCCGCCATCTCTCTGAGACTCAAAACTTCAATGCAGCTTTGACGAAAATAATTCTCATAAAATAAATAATCACAGGTTTCAAAAGACCCGAACTCATTTATCTTCGCATGAATATCTTAAAATTCAGCTAAAAAGTTGCACCCTAAAAATAATTTCAAAAATTTAATGTTTCTAATTAAAAAAAATGATAAAATGCATAAATATAAAGTTCATATCTTACTCTTGTAACATGTTCTAGCATTTTACTTTCTAAGGGGTTGTTCATAAATGCTGACACTTTGTTTTTTCAACAAATTCGACCCCCTCCTCCCTTTGTCACAAATATCCCTTTCGCTTACCCCTGCCATCGCCACATTTTATACTATGTTACATAAACATATTGTAATAATAAAAGGAGGTTTTGTCTCATTTCTTGTTCACCCCTTCATCCCCCTTTTCTAAAACTATGACAAGGGGGATTGACGAACTCCTCTTAAAGAGTAACATTTGTGGACGACCCCTAATATCACTTAATCGCTTCCAATAATCCTATAATCTCTGTATCTGCGGAAAATTTCCGCTGAGAGTCGTTTCGTTACACCGGAAATTCGGTAATTACGAATGATACAACATGCATCGTTTTTATAGATTAAATTTAATGAAAGAGCAAACGCACGTTTATTGCGAAAGACATGCCAACAGATGTTTTGTTACAGAATTTAAGTGCTTTGTAAGAACATTATTCTTGCCAGGCAAAATATTTCAGCATTTTTGCTACATCCCTCTTAACTTTATCACATCAGTCACAAGTTAATAATCCATACAGACTGAAGTCCGAGCAAACTAGAGTAGCAAACATACTGTATAAGATTACGTCAATTCTGATATACAATTTGCATCAAACAACGAGACAAAGAAAAAATTCTGCATTTAGAAAATAAACGTTACCCAAGAAAGCAAAGTGAAATATTGCACCGGAAGCAATAGATACAAAAAAATGTCATGCAAACATTAAAAGTCACACCAAAGAGATTAAAGAGGAGGAGCTAAATCTCTGCTATCTAAAAGTGGCAACGAATTCTCCCCCGCCGCCAGAGGACGCTAGCTGAAACGCTCCCTATTTAGTACGGGAATCAATGTAAATGATACTGAATCTGTCATCTTTTTAAATGCTGCTATGGGGAAGAAAAAAAAATTTTTTCAACTGGATTTTGGTGTAAATCTTCGATTGACATTATGAATTAAATATGAATTTCATCCCACGAAAATAGGTGCCGTATTCTTTGAGAAATAGGTTTGATCGAATGCACTTACCAACTTGCCAAATCTGACAGAATCTGTCATTTTAAAAGACTGCTGTTGGCAAGAATTTTTTTTTATTGGAATTTTGCTCAAACCATCGATTAACATTATGAACTAAATATGTTTAATAAATACATTTAAACTAATAATTATTTTGTCTACTAAATATATTTAATTAATAACAAAATTAAATTCTGACATAATTAATTTTTTGCCTCATGCTTAATTTATCAACAATTTAGAGAACTGATTCTCAGCAAAAATTATATCGTACATTGCAAAGAAAATGTCACATACAGTCGCATATATGTCAAGTGAGGTGGATTAAAGTCATATTTAGTTCATAATGTTAATCGATGGTTTACACCAAAATCCAGTTGAAAAAAAAAAATTTTTCTTTCCCATAGCAGTATTTAAAAAGATGACAGATTCAGTATCATTTACATTGATTCCCGTAGGAGATAGGGAGCGTTTCAGCTAGCGTCCTCTGGCGGCGAGAGAGAATTCGTTGCCACTTTCAAACTAGCGCATCCGTAAAACATTTCTCTCCTTCTTTCTACTCCGTGAGTCACACACTAGAGCACTGTACCTTTCAAAATAGTCAGAGAGCACTTCCATCAGGAGCGCCGCGAACAAACAATTTTGGGAGAGGAAAACTTCTTTACTCCAGGATGAAATTCCAATTTTCATCAAATAATAATAAATGAGAATGGACACATATCATACATACTTAGAATTCAATGAGAAGGAACAGTAGGCATCGTTAAAAAATAATTTAAAAAACTTGAATCTCAATAATATAATACATTAATAACGTCTAATAAATGTCACAATGTCAAATAATGTCTCTTACTAACATTAATAAATTTTCCGAATCGTCAACAAAGTTTGCTGAATCAAAAAATTTTTGGGAGATCACAGTGAACTCCTGTGGCATCCCAAAGGGGCGCCCTTGACCCGCCTTTTTCCTAGTTAAAAAAACTTGAGACTTTTACTCTCTAATACAATTAATTTTCGATTATCCGTGGAGTAGGGTGGCGAGAGAGGGGCTAAATAATTATATATTTTGGCACTTTTTTGGGAGCATTAATAGTTAATCGAGCTTAATATTCCCCCCTTGAATTGCTTGTGGCTCGCTCAGAAAGAAAAGGATTATGTACAAAAATGATGTGTGATCCTCCCCACACAGAATTAAAATCCGTTTCAATGAATAATAAGAAGGATATTTAGATGAGAAAAAGCTTTTAAATCAATTTCCGTCTCCCATCTCAATATTCTAAAACCCCAACATCCACCAAACTTTCCTAACTTAAAGATTCTTTTTTTTCCAAACCAGAACCCTTTCCTCCCCCCTCCCCACCATTATAATTATAGTTAAAAAATTACTCCTGTTCGTCTCAGAAAAAAAAACTTTTACATCGCACCCTTGAAAGAAAAGTGACATGAGTCAAAAAAATCCAATTTTCTGATTTTTGTATGAAACAGATAAAATTGTGTTATTTTAAGTGGAAAAGAATCACAACTGAAGTTTTGATAGTTTCCGCTAGATAGCGCTAATAGTGACGTAAGTCAAACTAAAATTTAAATACATAAATATATAAAACATTTGGAACAAACTAAAAAAATAGTACTATACAGAAAATTTAAGTTGCCTATACATATATTTCATTAAGAAATATCAATGTATATTCATTGCAAAAGACTAGCAACAGTTGACGAGGAAGAAACCATTAGTTTTCCTTTTTACTGTACTATAAAATTAGCCAATTCCGACTTGTGTCACTTTTCTTGCAAGTGTGCGATATGTGTTGTACACTTATGCATTTTGTAACATGTGCATAGATATAAATATTTATACATACATATATATACATAGAGAGCGAGAGAAAGACTGCATATTATTCGAGAAATTGAGGTGTCGTAAATTTCAAGGAAAATTAGCCGAACTTATTTGAACCAAGCCTCAAACCGATCGAATCGGTAGTTAACACCCTTTGAAAACGCATCCGTGCGTGACGAATGCTCTAAACCACAAACTTGCCACATCAAGTTTGCTATCATTACACGAAAGGGAGAGTCGACTCGTTTGTACCACAACAGATCTGCAATATTCTAAAGTTAGTTTTAACTTCTCATTTTAAATGCTATTTGGATTTTTAACAACAATAATGGGAATTTAAAAATATATATTCATGCTTTTATTTAAGTCGAAATAAGGAATTCTAATTTCTTGCGTATCGAAATTCCTAAATATCTTCTTTTTCCATCCACATGCATTCGAAAATCGATTTCCCACATTGGTTTCTATGAAATGCTTTATCAATATTCAGTGAAAATTTCCATGCATTAAATTTTGATGCCTGCTGTTTTTATCTGATTTTAGAATGTACATAGAAATCCAAACAGCTCCAAAAAGGCTGCTCACTATTATCATTCATTTTTAGTAAGAGGAAACTCATTACACTCGATTGAAAGTTATTAACGTTCAGGGTTTTGACTCCTTAAATACTGTTAGTTTAAAGTTTCGATAAAATCAAAATAGTTCTTTAGATAAAAAGAAACTACAATATGGTAATTTTTCCGTACATTCTAAACCTCATTTCAATGCCTACAAAATAAAAATGAATTTTATTGAAATAGTGTTGGGGAAAGTATCGCGTTTTTCTTTTCGTTACTTCATTTAAACCGCATGGATGAAACTTAATAAATCTGTATTAAACCCCGACTTGGCAGATTATAAGCGTCATTAAATACATATAAAGCTACACTACTCATCCACATATCAACCAATAGCAAATAATAGCTAACATACGTAACTATCATCCAACAAAGACTTTTGTCGGATGTCTACATCCATAAGCTCACCATTTTGTGCATTGAAAAAGACGTTCCTTGTAACGCCGAAACACGTGTCTGCAATGTTCCTGCGCTCTACCCCCAATACGCGTACCCTCAGTGTTTTGTTTATTTTTACTTTTATTGATGTAGTGAAAATTAAATCAGGACAGAACATTTATTTTCGCTGAGGGACAGCTGAAACGGATAGTTTGCTGTATTGGTGATCGCTGCAGCGGGATTTCACTGTATAAAAATTCACTAAAATTTAAAAAGAAAGCACAGGAGCTGAGCTCCCATACAAATTAAGCTCTGATTTTGGGTTCATTTTGAACAACGACTAAAGACTTTTGTGGAGAAAGAAACCGCTAAAATTGCAGTCATTACACCGGGATGGCATCATGCCCCGATCTGATAAAAATCGAAAGTGACACGGCATCTGAAGGGTATTCCCAAACATGCACCAGTGCGTGAGCAAAAATTGCAGGAAACGAGAACAAAAAGAAAGATCCAGAAATGCAGCGGATATTCATTATGCCACATTACAATGCAATTAGGAGTCCCGATACAAATGCCAAGGCTATGTTGATTTATTAAGTTTCGGGCACATCATTTCCAACTGTGATTTAAAACCCGCTTAACACTACGGCTGACAAGCGGCTTCATGATAAAGAACGCAAATTTAGCATTGTCGAAAATTATGTCATAACAAGCGGCAATAAATTAATCTGATTTATAAGCTCGTTTCGGGAGAGGGTTCGCAGCGGACCACCGATGCTTAAATACGAGCTGAGAGATAAAGCTCAAAGATAAGGGAGAGTAATTCACATGAAGTAGAGAGAATTTTGTTAATATGAAAGATTTTGAAATTCACACGAAGTAGAGAGAGTTTTGTAAAAATAAAAGATTTCGAAATTCAAAGGCAGTGCTTTTAGTATGGTCCCTAAATGCTCCTTTAAAAATAAAGGGGCTATCAAGGATTTAAAAAGAGTTACTAACGGTATTCATTCGTTCACTCCCTCAAATAAGTATGTGATACAGAGAGAAAGACAGACACCCAGACAAAGCAGATCAAAAAATTTATTTTTCTCAACGCGGTGGTGTTCCATCACGTTGCTGTTCTCGGATACGTTTTCATCATAAAGCTCACACTTCGTTGCATTGAAAAAGCGGTTCCTTACAACTCCGAAACACGTGTCTATACTCATCTGCTATTTCAACCATATTTTGAATTACCTTTACGATAATTATCCTTGGCAAGCTATGTACAAATAAAAATTTATTGCATAAGAAATATGAATGTACAAACTGCCGTACTAAAAAGCGGCTTACTCGGCTGGCCAAGAAACTAAAGACTGTACCTTAAACAGAGAAAGATTAAGCGGCAAGCAAAGCATCTGCTGATACGTTAAATAGGAGGCGAATCATATGGAAAAGCAAAATTGTAATTGAAGGGGCAAGTACATAACGGTGATATTGACAATTTTTGAGACTTACTTTTTACCATGGATGAAGGTTGGTAAGTCCATCAGTATCATGTCCCCTTAGTCACAAAAATGGTTAGTAACTAAGAATAGGATCCCTTTTTACCCGTTGAGAAAAATCCATTAAAAAATATAACATTTTCTTTGAAAGCTTTTTCTAGAAATTTAAAAAATTGTCACATATTACCTTTATCCACTTGCCCATTCCATTGTATGACGTGAAGCACGGACGTATTTAAGATCGTGTTACACTCATGAATTAACATTTGTGACTTAGCAAGAAAAAGAAATACGGGAAGCCAAAAGCTGAGGTATATAATTTAAGTCCCACTTTAGCATTAATAATTTTTGTTTATTTTAGATATCACAACAAAATACGTGCCTATAAATGTCCTAATTTGTACAAATGAACTGAGCAAAAGAAATAAAAAAAAAAAGATCAAAGTTGCAAAGACTGCATCGATACCAAGAGCATTCTTCTGGCTTCATTCAAAAATCGAAATCCACGAGAGAACACAACACATCAAAAGATTACCAGTCCGTTCCCATATGATAGGGGCTGAGGATTACAGAGTTCTGAAATAAATTCCAATTCTCACAATACGCACTCAAGCTTCGACTCGTTTATTACCTACATAAGTTCGGCCGAAACAAGCCATAGAAAGGCACAATGGCTTGCTTTCATATTTAGCTCAAAACAAACGCTTCAATGAGAACGGAACACACCGCCATGACTAATTTAGAGGGATATTGAATGCAGTTTCGTAAATGAGAGAGAAATTGAGCGTTCGGCTTGGATGAGTGCAGTATGAAGCCATTTAAGGCTGTTTAATGCATGATTTCGTGCCCAGATATCAAAAATTAATTCCTTCACCAAAAGAGGAGATCACTGAATATCGATTCCTAAACTGGATTTTTACAATGATTTCTTCGTTAATTGCTACACATCAATGTGGTCCTTATTTTTGAAGTTGCAATTATTTTATGCGACGCTGCCTTCATTTGTTACATTGCACAAAAATGATTCTCGTAAAATTTTAATTCAATCCAAGAACAAACACCCGTACACAAAGGCACTTTATTTTAAATACATAAAAAACGAAAAAAATTATCAAATTTCACTTTTATATTCTATATCGATCGATAACTTCAATAATTGGTACAACACCCCCTCCCGCTTGCCACTGTTCAAAGTTACAGCCTGTATACACCAGCGGCTTTGGTAAGACATTATTTAAGAAAAAACTTTTTAGACATTCAGTTTTCGATGAGACAATAACGTGCTCAAGCCATAGCTTATTTGAGGTTATGGTTTCGCATTTATAGTGCGGAAATCAATTTTTCAATTGGTTTAATGAAAAACCAAGACGCTAATTCTAAACTGTCGAGGTGATATTCTATGAGAGCGGTTCCTACAATATGAGCGAAGTTAATTTGAACTGACAAGTTAGTGCTGATTGTCTTCAACTACTAGCTTTAGTAAAAGATGCTTATAAAAAATGTAGCAGCACACGCAACTAACTACACTTTTAAAACTACAGGTTGCACAAAGCACCTAAGGGTAAAACGCTGTAGCGCCAGCAGCACCCCCGAAGAATGCCACTTGACTCCCTATGTGAAACACGGACGATCGCAACTCACCAATGCAATCGCAAATTCCCAAATTTAAAATCAAGTGAAACGTTACAATCGCTACGAGATGCTATTCTATCGTAATTCGACTTCCAGTAGCAATTGCAATTGCGCTCGCCTCGAAGCGATTGCAATGGTGTTTCACTTAAATTCGGCCCTAAGGCACCCACGAAAGTGCCCTTTGGCTTTCTATGTCACCCTTGGGGTGCCACATGAATCCAAATGGTGCCTTCAAGGGTGCCACAACGAGTCAAGTCTTACCCATACGGGGGTGCCGCTGGTGCTACAGCATTTCACCCTTAGAGGTGCCTTGTACAACCTGTAGTTTTAACAGTGTACAACCTACTGCAGCTGCAGTGAAATTTATAAATCATTTGCGGTATGTAAAAGGGAGGAACTAAGAGTATGTGTGTTTGAATAAACGAATGAGCTTAGAAAGAGGCTTACCACAAAAAAAGGCTTATTGATAATGATAAGGAAGATGAGCATGATAATGACGTTATTTTTTTTTAAATCAAATTAAACTAGATTATTTTGTATACTTTCTCAGTAAAGTCTCGTCGTAAGTTTGATTGCAAGTTAGCAAAACTACTTGAGAAATTACAGAAAATTTTTCTGACTTCCATTTTTTGGCCAAGTAAAGAACACCTCTCAACGGTTTAAAGATATAAAACCGATAAAAACTGCGAAAGACTCAACTAAAAGAGAAGTCTAGTAAAAATAAAAGAATTTAAACTTTCAGAGGAGATGAAAAAACCACTTATTTACAGACAGTGCAAGACTGCAAGACTATGGAAAGAAATATTCAAAGCACAATCGGGCGCCATTTAGCTTATCAATGTAACACCTTTAGCTGATATCAAGCAATTAATGAGTTAATAATTTAAGTGTTTTCGCAATGCAAATACTTTTAAACTTGAGATAAGATATTTTGTGTCTATTGGAATAACTCAATGACTTATAGAAGAATCTTCAGCAGGCTTTATAATTCAACGTTTCGAGACCCCCCGCCCCTCCCCATACACACATATAAATCTCCCTTGAATACATCTCTAGACAATCGAACATTTTCTTAAAAATAAAGTTATTCTTCCTTTCTTTTAAAGCAGAAAATTTGGCAATAATAAAGTGCTCCTCATCCTTTAAACAAACATTTAAAAACCGCAAAATATTCACAAATCTTTTAGTCAAATGAATAAGAATCCACGAAATATTATACGCCTCATTTTGTAAATGATTACCATACGGCAACAGATAATGAAGTTGAACCTTTGCCATTTATGTTAAATACTTAAGATGGGAGCAACCGGCTAGGCGGGATAATATATTTATCAAGGCTTTCAAATAGGAATAAGTTGAACTGCACGGTCGTTTAATATGACAAGTGATTCCAGTTCTATTTATTCCGGCCACAAACATTCATCAACTGAATAAATCAATAAATATTAAATTCCGGCAGCTTTCTTAGACATGTTAAAACCACATAATGAAAAGGTTTTAACTGGACTTGGGAAATTCTGGAGTAATTTGAAGTATTTGTTTAAACATCTCGTATTGCTTGAAAAACTCGCAAAAAAAGCTGAGTTATAAAAGCTAAGCAAAATACAGTAAACTCCCGATTACCCGCGGTCGGATTATCCGCAATTCGAATTATCCAAGGGTTCTTTTTTTTTACGGAGATGATTTACTAAAAGAATGAAAATGCGAGTGTGTTATTGGTCGTTTTTAACTTTTAAACATTTTTTACATTCATTGTTATTATACTTAGCTATAATATAGATGCATGTGTTGTTTTGTTTTAGCGATTGCATACACTAGTGTCGTTTTTTTACCTACTTTTCGGATTATCCAAGGTTACCGTGCCACCCTATTCCGCGGATAATCGGGAGTTTATTGTAATTATATCAATGTCATTTAACTTGGAATCACTGGACTAGACCTACAATGAATGAACTTGGATTTACATTACGTCATTTATGCGTAAACGGAATATCCAGAAACGTAAATTTCAATAAACTGTCCTGAGGATACAAATTAGTTCTTTCTGGAGCAGTTTATATCGCCCCAAAGAAGCATAAAAAAAAGTAATTTTCGTGTACATACAAGATCAGCAAAAGTGATCGGAATATTTCACGAAGGGAAAATTCTAGACCAGCCGTGAAAAAGCCATGGTCATCTTCAAAAACAAAATTCTCGTAGATAAACTTTGAAGAGTCATAGTCCTATAGTTCCTCTCCAAATAAATTTTAGGCTTCCTTTCCTCTGAAAACCGGAAATAAGCTCGTGGAAGAACTCAAATTGAATGGCGATTGGTCCCGAGACAGTCCAGTCGCAGTCCGTCATTCCATACCTTAAACTTATTTTCGTAACTATTTTAATGCCGTTTGCTAGCTAGAGGGGTGGTATCCATATTAAGTTAGTTTAGATTTGTATTCACTGCATGGGCTGAAGGTTATGAATTTATCGACTCAACTTTTAGGAACAAAAATTTAACGAATAATTAATAATAAAAATATACATAAATCAGGATTGTATTGAAAATTTCAATGTTCGCAGATAGGTTTGAAATTTTGTACAAAAATTTCGTTTTTTACATAGTTTTCATTCTGCAACGTCTTAATTTGCGTTGATTGAGTGACAACAACCTTTGTTACACACGAAACTGACACCTTTATAAATGATAATGATTTATCAACCATGTTGACCTCCTAACACTGTTTAAAAAGAAATCAATACCGTTATGCTTGAAAAATAAAGGAATGTAAAACAACGTATGAATGAGCATGACAACTGCATACTCGTTTCGGAGTTACAAGGAAAGCCTTTTTCAGTGCAAAGAATGGTGAGCTTATGAAAGAAAGACATCCGAAAGACGTGTATGCAATTTGCCTGCTCAGAATTAGTTCTAAAATCATTTTTTTCAACAGTTTAAATTATTATTTTTCAAAAATATGAGATGTTTCATTTGCATTGGATTCTCAGCTTTCAAAATTTACATTTTTTTTTTTTTTTTTTGTCATTACTACATTAAAAGAGCAAAAATATTAACTAATTCATACAACACATGACCCGAGGTCGACTTTGAATGTCCTACACGTGACGCGCAACCAAATAAATTAAATTTTAAACAACAAAATTATTAAACAAAACTAAAACTGTGTCAGGAGTAACTTTGCATCGAATACGAAGATTAAAAAATGTATTTTCTCCTGCTCAGTGAAAATATAAAGGACTATAGCAAAATGTTGGTGAAATTTTTGAGTGTGACTGTCCCGCACGTGACGGCGGAAAGACCCTGTAGCTCATCCTCATCCAACGAACGACATCATCCGGGCACCGAGCAAAAGCACGTAACCAATCAAGTATCGAGTTCATTAAGCTTCTCCAATATTAACCGCAACTTGGCTTCTCCGATTCTTTGCCAGTTGATGCTTAACAAATTACGGTTGTCACTCTCCGGATGAGTCTGAATGACGCTTTATGGTGAGATAATTTGCGCATGAATACATTTAAGAAGTGTCCCACTACACTGCGCAAGCGTGAAAACGTTGGAAGCTACTCCGGGAAAATATTAACTTTTGGAAGAAATGGAAGGTAAATAAAAATTACCTATTATTAAATAATTCTAAAATATTTTTTCCAATTAATATTGTCTTTATTTGTTTTTTTAATTACGGAATGAATTAAAACTAACGATGATTTAGAAGATGTTCCATTAAGTACGCAACTTTCAACAACGCTATCAATGAAAAAAAAAATACAAAAAAATAAACCTCATTTGACAAATATTTCAATTTAATAAATAATGGCACTTTCTACGATGTTAGATATTCAATCACTGAATAATAATATCAATTAGTGGAAAAATTACATCATGCGAATTAACTAGTCAGTTACCGCCGACAAGACTAAGATTGTCAAAACTAGCTGCGAAACCATTGCTTGGAAGTGTAGTGTGAATTATTGTAACGCTATCATATGTTGAAGCTTGACCTTGACAATGTTTCTTTTTTCTTTTGGGAGATAATAGGAAATGGGGACTAGGGCTGAGTTGAGTAGGGTTACTTTCCCAGCAGATTTGCGAAGATATTAAAACTGCTACCAACACGGATAATACGGCTCCCCTTTTTCATGGAGCTCCCCAAATAAGAGTAAAGATTGTCAAGGCCAAGCTTCAACTTATCAGAGTCACATTATATCACGTCTAAAGATCGCACGAAGACTATCAACAATCTCTGCGTGGAACTGCTCTTTTTTGTGTTGTTTTTACAATATGAAAATGAAAACGATATTCGATGCTGAATGGCTCTCTGCCCACAAAGCGTTCAGCGGGAAATATAATTTGAATCAGTGTGAAAATTAGTTAACGGAAAAAAAGAAAGTGCTACCAAGCATCAAATGAAAAAAAGAAAGAAAAAAACGCACGCAATTTCTTAGTACCTATTTGCCGTTTATGCTATTTAATATCAATTACTGAAAATCAAAATAATTCAATAATCGAGATATGACATAAGCAAAAGAAAAAATGGGGGTTGCTTTTGCTTTCGATAATCCTTCATAAAGGGTTCCTTTTTTATCTGTTTTGAGATAAATAAAGAATATTCTGTACTATGTTTGCTTTAAAAAATAAAGCTTAAGGCTATTGAAATTATTAAACGTTTCTACACTACCCTTGGAGGGAGGGAAGAAGTATTTTTCCCATTTTATGCATTTATAATTTTTTTACTTTTATTTTTTAACCTGGTTATTATTTCAAGCTACCATCAGTAGAAAAAACGGTTAACTCCGAATGTTGCCTAAGGGCAGCATTTTTTGTATTAAAACCTGCAAACTACACAACGCGGGTTTTTATTTTTATTTTATTTTATTTATTTATTTATTTATTTATTTATTTTTTTTTTGGCCGCCTGAAAAGTTACCTACCATCACAATCAAAGAAACCGATTTTTTGAACTTGGTGGGAAGTGTTTGTTTTTTACAACAGCATTACAAAAAATTACCAACATTCAACTTTCAATGACTAATATCCAATTTGAGATTTTTTTTCAGAATTGCACGAGCCCTGTCTTTTGTGTAACGAATTATTACTGAAATTTCTGGCATGCCCAAAAGTAAGAGAAAAATATTAGCACATTTGTCAGAAAACATTCTAAGGACAGAAAAAAGGAAACCCATTTATTTTACACACTAATACCAAAACGTCAATCACGTAATTTGTTTAGATGATGCAAATAAAACAGTAATTCTCTCACCTCCAAAAAACTCGAACAGACAGACAGACGCCCACAGATCTCAATAGTATGGAAGACATTAGCTTTAATCCAACAGAAGTTCTGGAACCATTGCGAAAAACGAAATACTCATGCAAACGCCATTTGATAAAAGCATTCAAACCAAAAACCTAAGGTTAACCAATGTCAGTTGCATGGCTTAGATTAGTTCCTGCATTTAAAAATCGAGGATTTGGACAAACTATTTTAAAATGCTTTAGAATACATTCAATTTCAACACAGTTGAAAATGGCAACTGAACTAAAACCTTAAACCCAAGCATTCATTTTCTGTTCAAAGCAAGGTTCTCACCCCTCCCCCTCTTAACTGATAAAACTTTTATATAGGACACAAAAAGGAATCTTGACATACGAAGTTAATTCTATTTTTGAATAAGTTTAGCATTTCGGAGGGAAAAATAGCTCTTTTCATGAATAAATGTCATTCATTTAAAATTAGCTTTTAAGGTATTCAAAGTTTTTAATCAAAAATTCCTTTACGAAATGTTTTATTCATTGTATTCTTAAATAAATCCCTTCGGCATTTTTGATAAATCAAATGCATCTTTTGCCTCAATTGTAGATGCTATCTTTTGTTGAATAGCCACAAAACTTTACGTTGCGAATTAGATCTTAATTTAGATTTTTCGAACAGATTTTCATTTCTGCTTTATTAGCCAAACTCTAAGATAAAACAGATTTCTAAATGTTTTTATTAATTCCCAAGTGCAATAAAGCTCGGACATTTAATTCAGGATGCAAAACTTAAGAAAGTAGACTATGCTCCAATATCGACTACTGCTGTTTGGTATGAAGTCATAACATACGTTTTATCTATAAAAAAAAATCAATCACTTTAAAGAACATTTAAACTAATTTCAATTTTTAAAATTAAATTTTAAAATACAGTAGTTTTTTGAAGATTTATGATAATTAATCTTAACCCATCACATCTACATTAATGACAAAAACTATTCTAAAAAGATTTTTAAAAATGAAATTCATTCGCTCCCATTTACGGTCTAGTGACCTTTTCCAAGCAATTATTTAGCCAAACAAACCACTTCAGAGATGATTAAAAACTACTAATTGGAGAATAAAGATTTTCAGAAGGCGCTGAGAGAAAATCCATCAGAAAGTTTTTTATTTTTATCTTTTTCCTTTGCAAGTTTCAACCATTTACGTAAGTGTATCCAAACAGAATTTCCAGTCCGTGAAATTCGGACTTCAAAAATATTATTCCGCTCGCGTAAAGCAAATATTTTCATCTCTAAAGAAGTTTTAGAATAACTTAAGCTTATATATATGGTGCAAGCACTTCATGTAAAAAGGAAACATGCTGTTGGACAGAGAAGACGCCAATATTTCCCACCCTAGAGCCAATTTTTGACGCCTAAAGTTACGGATCACATTGAAACTTTTCATTTCTGACTCATCTGGATTAAGAGCAGTGATTGACCAGATAGAGAAATTAATAAAAGTAATTTTAAATGAAATAACTTTTGTCGTTAAAAAAATTTCTTTTGTACAATTATGGATATGTTTAAATATACTATCGACAATGAGTAAAATTTTTATTTATTTATTGAATACTCGGACACACATATATTTGATTCATTGGAAATAGCACACAGACTGTTCATTTTGACTCCTAGATTGAAATTTTTGTTTCTAACATTGAATAAATCATCGGCACCATGTTAAAATAACGAATGTGAAAAATCGCGGTTTTCAAGTTCAAATTTTACAAATAATTAAAACTAAAATGATAAAATCAAACGATAGTTTTACGCTTAAAGATATCTCTAAAAATTAAAAAATTGAAAATAACCAAACACGTCTGATGGGAAAAAATTATACTCAGTGTTTTGGCTCTCCTGAAAAGTGCCAATTTTCACATTCGTAATTTTAGCATGGTGCCGACGAAATGATATAAGTCGAATATGGTTAGAATAGGTTACGGTTTATATATATATATATATATATATATATATATATATATATATATATATATATATATATATATATATATATATATATATATATATATATATATATACACTGAAGTGACAAAAGTCATGGGATACCTCTTAATATCGTGTCGGCCCTCCTTTTGCCCGGCGAAGTGCAACAACTCGACGTGGCATGGACTCAACAAGTCGTTGGAAGTCTTCTGCAGGAATATTGAGCCATGCTGTCTCGATAGACGTCCATAATTGTGAAAGCGTTGATGGGGCAGGATTTTGGGCACGAACAGACCTCTCGATGGTGTCCCATAAATGCTCAATGGGATTCATGTCGGGCGATCTAGGTGGCCAAATCATTCGTTGGAATTGTCCAGAATTTTCTTCAAACCAATTGCGAACAGTTGTGGCCCGGTGACATGGCGCATTGTCATCCATAAAAATCCCATCGTTGTTTGGGTACATGAAGTCCATGAATGGCTGCAAGTGATCTCCAAGTAGCTGCACATAAGCATTTCCAGTCAATGTTCGGTCCAGTCGCACTAGAGGACCAAGTCCATGCCATGAAAAAACAGCCCACACCATTACGGAGCCACCACCAGCTTGAACAGTGCCTTGCTGACAGTTTGGGTCCATGGCTTCGTGGGGTCTGCGCCACACTCGAACCCTACCATCGGCTCTTACCAGCTGAAATCGTGACTCATCGGACCAGGCCACGGTTTTCCATTCATCTAGGGACCAACCGATATGCTCACGTGCCCACGAGAGTCGCTGCAAGCGATGTCGTTCTGTCAGTAAAGGCACTCGAGTCGGTCTTCTGCTGGAACAGCCCAAGAAATCCAAATTTCTCAGCACAGTTCTAGCAGACACGTCCATTGTACGTCCCACATTGATTTCTACGGTGATTTGACGCAGTGTTGCTTGTCTGTTAGAATTTACGACTCTTTGCAGACGTCGCCGGTCTCGATCTTTAAGTGCAGGCGGTCGACCACTGCGCTGTCCATGGTGGGATGTTATGCCTGAAATTTCATACTCTCGGCACACTCTTGACACAGTGGATCTGGGAATGTTGAATTCTCTAACGATTTCCGAAATGGCATGACCCATGCGTCTAGCTCCAACTAACATTCCGCGTTCAAAGTCTGTTAATTCACGTCGTGCGGTCATCATCACGTTAAAACCTCTTCACATGAATAACTTGAACAGAAATGAAAGCTCTGTAAAAGCACTGCGCATTTATACCTGTTCTATGCGATGCTACTGCCATCTGAAAATTTGCATATTGCTATCCCATGACTTTTGTCACTTCAGTGTATATATATATATATATATATATATATATATATATATGTATATATATATATATATATATATATATATATTCTTCAACTTCATCTCATTTCTCGTTATTTTCTATTTTTAAGTTTCTCCTGCTATTTCATTTACAGTATCTAAGTGATCCAACACGTACTCTTCTACACATCTTTATCAGGAGTCTGAAATTTGTCCTTCAAAGTGTTTGGTTATAATCTAAAAATGCAGACAAATACCTTTCATATTATTTTTATTTAACTTTATATAAAATTATATGTATAATATATATTTTTATATAAGCCAGCGTGAATATTTAAAATTTTCACTCTGGCGGAAGTATAAAACAGAAAACTGTGTGGAAATGGTTTTTAACGGTACGGTATACGGGCTCTGTTGTAATTTCAATAACACTACTAAAAAAGTAATGTTATATGAGGTTATGATTTTAAGCTAAAAATGATCATAATTTTAAACTTTTAATGAAATGAGAAATGCTTGTGTAGCTTTAAAGGATTAAACAATCGTTAAGAATTAGAAAAGAAGAAAAAAAAAAACTTCGTCCATTCATACACCAATAACGGTTTATTTAGTATTTAACGAAACGTATTTATTAACCTAAGAAGATAGATTTTAAACATTTGAAGCAATTAAGAATTCTGTATTCACTTCTATATCAGTTTTGTCATTCGCTAGAGCAAATGTGAAGATTTAACTGTTTTCTTTTCTCCACCAAATCTATAAAGTTTTAGCTTACAGTCTTAGAAGTACCATGCATCAGTTTTTTTATTTACATAACCAGGAAATATTTTTAACTTCAATACTGATTTTCAAAAAATAATTGAATTTCTCATTGCTACATTGGTAATAGTTCGAAACGTGCTATTATTAACTCGCAATGCTGGTATTAAAAGTGAAAATAGTTATTAATTAGCAGACATTTCCAAAGACAAGATTGGAAATAAATATAACTCATACATATATTACAGCCCATCTAAAAATTAAAACAGAAAAAAAGGGTCTAGACTAGAAAAGAGCTTTTAATTTTTTTTAGAGTAACTGAATATGTTTGTTATTCGCACCGCTAATAAAAAATAAATTTAAACAAAAAAATATTATTTCCAGACAGCTCAAAATCGACTAAAATTAATAAAAATGACAAAATGTTCTCATTAAGTACTAAAAAATTGTAAAAACAGAGAAGTCCGATAAAATCGACAAAGCAAAGATGAACCTTTTTAGATAGTTGATCAACTAGTATTTTTTATCTACAAAACTCGAATAATTAATAACTTGAGACTTTACCGCTTCATCATTTTTTGTCAGTTTTAAGCTGAATTAATATTTTGTAATCAGCTTTCAGCAAACTGGTTTATAAAAAAAAACCTCCGCTACTAATTCTAATTTAAAATTTAAAATTAAGAGTAAACAAGTGCTTAACAAAAAATAGGAAAAACTGAATCATGGAATAGAAAATTAATTCCATAAGGCTTAACAGCGAAGCTATTTTGTAAAGACAGAGCGTTAGCTTCACAAATAATAAGATTATGTAGGTGTATATATTAATCAAATGAAAAGATGTATGTGGGTGTAAAAAGCAGGAGCGCATAGAAATTGAAAATTTTAAAAAACACACATTAACAAAAGGTTGCGTGCAGTGAAAGAAGCGACGAGAAAATCGAAATCACAAGAATAAAATGACTTCATTAAAAGATGCAATTAAATTTCGTTACATTGGATTCAAAATGAATTTTGAGTCTTTGAAGTCAAAAAAAAAAAAAAAAAAACAATCAATGGAACACGAAAATTTTCCAAATAGACGATTTCAAAAAGTATATTTTGATTCTCTTCGGAAATTTGAAATCTATTTCGAAAGAAAATGTGATGGGACTTGACAATTCCAGATAACAGAAATTTTCGAGTTTCGTGCACATCTAAAAAACCAACCAGACAAAATTTTGAAAACATTATTGTTAGAAGGCACACATGTTTTTGACAAGAAACGTTTTGTCTTTAAGCAGAAATCTATTTCATTCTCTCTCTCTTTTTTTTTCAGTTTGTTGTTTTCCAAACCTTCAAAATTCTAGTTCATCATAATGTATTCCAGAAAATAAACTTCACCTTATACTTTAATTTAAAAAAAAAAAAAAATGTCGACAGACTCGACTGAGACAAAAATTATGAGCAAAAAATCAATTCTTCAAATTAAATATAGAAAATGGTTAACTTGGTATTTTTCGTAACATTTTTATTTTCATTTAACATCGTTTTGTGTTCAATATCACATAAGAAACAATATTAGTGAGCAATAGATTATTGTTCACACACACGCACTATTGCTCGTTAAAAGCGTTTGTACCTATTGTTCAGGAAGAAGAAAAAATGTCATCAATTTGAATTTTCTTAAATAAAAATTTAGGTTCCAATTTTAATGTTTGTTTGTTTGTTTGTTTAATTTAATGAAATAGCTTTGACATTTATTTTCAAAATATTTTCGCACAATATTTTAGATTAAATACCTCAAATCGGGTTTTGAGGAACATTTTTTTTTTTTCATAAACGCAACGCATCGCGGTTTTGAAGTTTCTAGTCACACGTTGGTTCTGGTCTATAACAAGTTTTCGAAAATATTCAGCAGTGTAAAGTCGCTCTTGAACCAGCAAAAAAAGTGAAAACGAGATTTTCTGCACATCGCAGGGTTTTGAAGGTGTAACAACGATATAAAAATTCCAATTTAAAAAAAAAATCCTCAGAACGAATAGCTTTAAACCGTCATATTTACGGGCAGCAAACTTCGGTAATTAAAGCATACTTATCAACTTATTAAATTTTTAATGAGAGCTTGTAGCATCTTTTAAACGGCTTTACATAATCTAACTAGTCCAAAGTTTAATTTTGTGGGCTGCGTTTTGACTGCACACTGCATCGAATATGCCAAAGTAACAGAAATGCTATTTTTATTTACTGCTTCGAAACACGCAAGCACCATCAAATTGCACTAAAATGCTTTCTCTTTTTAAGAAAACATCAATAGCAGCAAAAATTATAGACACAACATACAACTATGAAAGTGAGCATTTTACAAAAGATACACAAATATTCAAACCAACATATTACATAATCTTTCATGTTTAGCTCAATCAGGAGAATAAGCTGTATTCAGAAACATTTTCAGCTTTATGAATCAAATTCAACCAAACGGCAAGAGAATTGATTGAGCATCGCACCACCTGAGATAGACTAACCAGTTGTTTTACATTTATCGACGTTGAAAATACTTTTCATTCCATCAACATTTCGGAAAAATTCAGTGTATAATATACAGAAGTAAAAAATACAACAAGATTATTAAGAGCAAGAATCCAGGAACTGTTGAACTCCAACTTTCTTTTTGTATATTGAATATAGAAGGTTGAAACTTTACAAAATGAGTGTTAAATTTGTGATAAGTTATTGCCGTAAGGTCAGTGAAGGCCCTCAAAACAAGGCATTTTTGACGTTTTTTAGCGTTTTTGAGGTCCAAAAACAGCTTGTACATTTCAGTTGCACGGCAAAAGTAGAGTCGTTTGAAAGACCAGTGTAAGCACTTTAAAATAATGTATAAACAACCGAGGAAAGTTCAACGTGCTTTTAGTTGCGTAGGGCCGAAATGTGAAAAATGTCACATTTTACCGATATTCAAACGGTCATAACTTCCTCTGCCAACAACATATTGAAATATTTTTTTTGCCAATGTCATACTCTATGCTTTGTCTTAATAGAACAGTTGAGTCCTTTGAGGCGAAATGCTTAAAATTTTTTTATAAAAAATGCACAGGAAAAAATACATTTCTTGTAAAAATAATTTTTACATTTCGCCTCAAAGGACTTAACTGTTCTGTTGAGACAAAGAATAGAGTATGACATTGGCAAAAAAAAATTTCAATATGTTGTTGGCAGAGGAAGTTATGACCGTTTGAATATCGGTAAAATATGACAATTTTCATATTTCGGCCCTACGGAACTAAAAGCATGTTGAACTTTCCTCTGTTGTTTATACAGTAATTTAAAGTGCTTACACTGGTCTTTCAAACGACACTACTTTTACCGTGGCAACTGAAATGTACAAGCTGTTTTTGGACCTCAAAAATGCTGAAAAATGCCAAAAATGCCTTGTTTTGAGGGCCTGTACTGACCTTAGGGCCACAGTTTACCTCAAATGTAACATTCATTTTGTAAAGTTTGAACTTTCTGTATTCCATATACAAAAAGAAAATTGGAGTTCAACAGTTCCTGGTAAGAGTTTTGGCTCACAGCAACTTCCATGTCTTGAAAATCCGCTTAATTTTTGATGCCGCACCTTCACCTTTGGGGATCCATAAAAACTAAACAACTCAACTTTAGAACAAAACATTCTGGATTTGGTCTTTCAATAAGATAATAAACATTTGGAAATTTTTTGGAAAAAATCTGAGACGTCATGAATCACGGGCTTGACACTCTCTCAGATTCTTGCTCTTAAAAACATTTGCAGAAAAGTAATAACATCGTCGATAAAAAAAATATTCGCTTATCAGCTTTAATAGTGCCAAGCATTAGTTCTAATTATAGGTCAGAAGCAGTAAAAAAATTTCTGACTGTTCTTACTTACCTTTTCACAGTGTAATATCATAATTTTAAGAATTACTCACGCCTAAATTACATTTATAAAAAGTAGAATTTAATTCTTGTGTCTTCTAATTCGGATAACAGAGCATGAACAAACTAGTTAGCGATGAATTTCATTTCAGACAAGCTTGTCATGAGCGAAAACGAGAATATAGCTCGAAGGTAAAACGGGTGATTTTTTTTTCTTTAAAAAAAGAAAGCTTGGCACTCCTAAGAAAAAAAAACTTCAATCCTTAAGATGCAAGCTCATTTACATAACCTACTGTTTCTCGGTACAGTGAGCGACAGTTAAAACACGTATATTGGGTCTTGGGGAAGGGGAGAGGGTATGCAAAAGCGAGATTTTTAAATATTTGCGGGTACAAAAATTAAATTTTCGAGCACTTAATATCGAAATGATGTATTTTTCACAGATTCCTAATCGTCAAATGCATATGTATCAACTTTTTTTTAAATTTGTTTCATCTTCAGAAATTTAACTGCCTAATTAAGGACAGGAAAATGTCCTACTTCTATACAAATCTTACAGTTTAATGTGCTCATTTATTTCTCTAAGGTATTTTTTCTCTGTGCTCCCAAATCTGTAATAATTCAAGCACCACCAAGTTCATGGCTCAAAAACCAAACAAAGTTGACAAAAGCTGCTTAGTTCGCGTACTTTGTTCATTCGCAACAACTAAATCTTTGCAAAAATTAGTGTTCAGCCCTCCAAGCAATGAAAATTTAATGACAATAATTATATGCAACATCTTCATTAACAATTTTTTTAATGATTTCATCTTATATTTCATTTAATTATACACTGCCGTGCTAAGCACAAAAGTCGTATCTGCGCTTTTTAACAAAAGTGAGTTATCGCCACCAGGTGGCTCTTTGTGACGTATTTTACCTAAATACAAAATTATATGGTCATTTGAGAACGGGAAATATTTTTTAAAAAATTTTTGAAAAAGTTTCACCTGAATCAAATACATGGTGGCGCAAAACTTCAAAGAGTAATATCTCAGTTTGAGCTCAACTGCAGATACCACATTTGCACTAAGCACGGCAGTACAAGTGTCAAGGGAAAAAAAACTGAAATGCACTTCCGATACCAGAATATAATATCAAGAAACAAACTAAGAAAAGAAAACTAAAGTAAGTCGTCACTGACACATCAGACTGGGAAGGTCAAAACTAAAACATGACCGTTAATAAAATGCCCAGAGCGACACATAATTGGGCTCTGCAATAGAGCATGGAAAGGGACCACGGACCATTGCGTCCCGTACAGACAATGAACCTCGATGGAACACGAACAAAGAATAACGACGCAGGTTGTCAAGAGTTTTTTGGTTATTCAATGAAACATAAAAGCTCATAGCGAAAAACCCGACCAGAGCAACAGATGTCTTGAAATGTTTTGAATATTTCTCATGCATACATCATGAGCAAGAAGTAACGTTCAGTTGTTGCAACAATCAAGTTGCTGAAAATTCTGGAACTGCTAGTAAGCTCATGGTAAAGAGGGTATTTAAATAAAAGGCTCGCTTTCTGGGTTATTTAGCGAAGATATAAGTTTAAAAAAGGTAATTATCTAAACTAAACCAATAAATAATAGTTTGAATGTAATTCATAATATTTCTAAGGCAATTGCTATGCAAACACCGAAATTTCAAAATTCGAGACATTCGTAACTTAAGCACATTCCAAACCAAATATTTATAGTAAGGCAGCGTAGCTGTATCCCTGGAAAGTTTTTATTTATTTATTTATTTATTCATTTTTTAACGAATTAATGCACATATGCATTGGATGATATAATTAATTTTGGATTTGAAATGGAAAATAAAATGAATGTCATATCGCGCACCGAGAACGAAAGGGGCACATCTTTTTTTTGTAGTCTACGGTAATTTTATGCTAATCCAATTTAAAAAGTGTTCCTTTTATTGTCGGTGTGCGATATAAACGCTATTTTATGAAAATCACATGTGAGAATCACCTCATTTTCGACTTGTATAAGCGTTCATAAGATTTTTGAAGCAGCTCAATCAGAAACAATTAATTTTATTAACATTATTAAGTACACCTTATAACTTGATTTGAATCGAAAAATAAAATAAATACTATTAAGAGGAATTTCTTAAGAAAAGTGTTGCTACTAATAAAAGGCAGATTCGAGTTTCAAAGATAATGCAAACGATTCACATGATTTCATACATGAAACAAAGAATGCAATCAATATTTTTCTAGAGCTAGTTTTGGGAAAATTTTTTGCAAAATGCAATCAATATTTCACTGGCGATGTTTTTTGTGAAAAAATATCTAAAAAATGCAATCAATATTTTATTCCAACTGTTTGTGGAAAAACATCTAAACAATGCAATCTAGTGAGAGTACCTTAAATGGAAACAATTATGAAAAAGAATATTAAATGCTACGTAAAGAAAATAGAGTTCAAAACTTTGAGAGCACAATTGATTAATCCAGTTTTATACAAAACTATATGTTTACTCAATCGGTTCTTACAATTACCGATGGTCGGACATCACTAAGCTTTGATGGAAGATTAACCCGTTGCGTAAGATTTTGCTCTCTGCTAAGCCTGACTATTCGTAACAAAACCTGATAACATACAATTCAGGTTTTACCTTGAGGTTGAGCTATAGAAGTTTAAAAAAACTATTATACAATTCTATCAATAGCGGCAGAGATAACTAGAAAAACATTAGAAAAGCTAAGAAAAACTGCTTCGTACCCATAACCGGCTAAGCGGTTCATCGAGCATGCAGTGCTCGAAAAACTAAATTAGGCTGAAAACGATTACGTAATAAAAATAATGCGCACAAGCATAAAATTACACAATAAATTAACCGTAAAACAGTAAAAAATTTACTTTTAGATCGAATACAATAAAATACGGGCTTTCAATATATCTTATAAAAATTTCAAAAACGAGTATTGATTTTTTAGAGAAAAAGGTCAAGTCATTTTCAAAATGTTTCTTGACTACTAACCAATCCCTTTCAGAACACCTGGGTTCTGAAATTCTAAAACACAGTAACACTATTTTAGAATATATATTCAAGCTACAAAGAGAAAAATAATTTTAGGTTTAAAGTAGATATTTACCTGATAGGATAATATGGCATGCACTCCCATAAGCTCGATGAGAGAAAATAATTTATTTAAAAAGGGTAACCATGATCTACAAATGAAATATGCTTCAGCATCCAATACTAGTTGGCAGAACATTTATACCCTTTGTTTTAATTAACCCCAGAAAACACGTTTTTTTTTTTTTTTTTTTTTTTTTTTAAATTTTTCCCCATCGGAAAAATTGGTAAAAAATGATCGGTTTTTTTTTTTTTTTTTTTTTTTTTTTGACGGAACATGAATATATAGGTATAGTGTAAGTTCTTTTTTTGCAATTTCAGTTATGGTAGGGGTGTGACTTATCTAGAAGGGGGAAGAGGGCATAAGTCATTAAAAAAATTAAGACGCAAACAAAGTCTAAACGATTCATGTTTATTTTGAATTTAAAATTATTAAAATCAAATTAAATCAAATTGCTTTACTGACAAGCATAAGGATGGCTAAAATTTCAGATTGGTGTGGGAAAAGTAATGTGTGTACTTTTATTGCCAAAGAACTCCTTTCTACAAGAAAATGTCGTAACGAAAGCAAAATGCTGCATAAAGATGCTATCTGAAACAAATACGTTCAATAATACTGCCGTGGGTAGGTAAAGGGCAGTAACTGCAAATTTTTCGATTTTAATTTTTTTGCATTTTTGAAATCTATGTTACATTAGTTTTATGGTACACACATCTTTTTTTGGTTTCCGATGAAAAAAAACTTTTTTAATCAATGGTAATTAGCAGTAACTGCATTTTTCGCCACATTGGGCAGGTAAACGGCAGTATCTGCATGTCTGGAGGATGAACATAATATGAATCGCTGTGCAAAACTTGCATCAAACCGCAAAAACGTTTTACTTTGTACCACAACTGAGCGACAGTAGGGGTGCCCTAATGGGAGGTCACGGGAGGTTATTGGTTGCATTTGAATGTTCCCAAGCTTGGCGATATATCGCCAAGCTTTTGGTCGCCAAGTGCTTGTCGCCAACTTGGTGACATATAGCCAAATTGGAGACAAATTTGGCGAAAAAAATTATTTTATGAGTTTGAGTTCAATTTAGCGCTATCGGCGGTATTTTGCGAAAAACCCACTGAATGATGCTTAAATCGGCGATATTTAGAAAATGAATCGCTGTAAATCATTTTTTACATTGTTTCGAGGCACATTAGGGGCGTAAATGTTTGAATTGTTACCTTGCTCACTCCAAGCACTATTTTAACACTTAAGGCATCTACTAGGAAATGTACACGTAAAAGGAAGTAGTGTGGGGTCCATACCAGATTTTTTCTTTCAAATAAAGTTTCTCTCCACTAGCAAACAATATTTTTCACGATTTCATAGATACACAAGTAAAACTTGGCAGACGACAAACAAAAATGCAGCAATGAAATGATTTTATTTACATTGTTTTGTTTTCTTTTAATTACTGTTGCTTTCATACTAACAGACGATAGTTTTTGCAGTTTAATACCTAGCTGTTAAATTTTTAATAGTTCTATGAAAAAAATCGTCAGCACAACAAGCATTTCAAGCGCTCTTTTTCTCAAAGTGATTTCTTGTTTTGATGCAAAGTACAAAGCATTAACTGATTTGTAGTAATTTTAAAACATCTGGTGTAAACCCCACACTACTTTCTTTTACGTTTAAATTCCATAATAAATGCCTCAAAAGTTAAAATAGTGCATTAGAGGGAGCAAGATAACAATTCAAACATTTACACCCCCAGTTTGCCACGAATCAATGCAAAATAATGTTTAAAATGATTTATTTTCTAAATATCCCCTATTTTAACATGATTCAATGAATTTTTCGCAAAATGTGCCCAATAGCGCCAAATTGAATCCAAATTAAAAAAAAAAAAAATCATTTTTTCCAAAAAAATCTTTTTTCGCCAAAAGTTCGGCGATATATCGCCAAGCGGTTGCACCAAATCATCTCACTCAATCTGCATTGATATTAACATTGATTTACCCCACAGAGGGGTAAGAGACCCCCTTGGGAACATTCAAATGCAACCACAAGGGTAGGTGCACAACTAGACCCCCATCAGAGCCTACATACCAAACTAGAAGCTTCTACAGCATATAGTTTTTGAGTTATGCGACATACATACAAACATACATACATACGTGCATACAGATATCACGAGAAAACTCGTCGTAATTAACTGGGGCATGGTCGAAAAGGATATTTCGGCTGTTTATATGTTAGTAGGTACATATGCACGTGCTGATAGGTCGAAAAAACTACTCAACATTCATTCGGGGGCGAACAAAATCAAAATTTAGACCGAAATTTGAGTGAAATTTTCTTCGAGATCACAATACTTCCTTTACTAAGTAAAAGAAAGTAAAAATGGCTGAAGAATCATCAAGTTTTGCTTCATATTTTGCATAATACAATAAAATTTTTTAATTATATTTCGCGTTTGTTTATATTAAATCTATATCAAGTGGATACAAAGTATTTATGTATATTTTTAAATAAAACATATCATTTACAATGCAATAATATATTTCGTAATAACATATCTACTCCGCATGTTGTCGAATATGTAAATACTAGACATTTAGTAGCATAATGTGCAGTTACTGCAAACTGCCAGTCAATTCCGTATGACAATTAGAGTGAAAAGGGCAGGTAAACAGCAGTATCTGCTTTACCTCTCTCTGCCCTTGCAAAATCAAAATTCAATCGATTACACAAAAAATATATCGGTATAAACATATAGTATCGCCTATGTTCGAAGTTCAATGTTTTATTTATCTTTGTGGGGAATCAAAAACACGTTCCTTCACTCGAAAACTCATTTTTGCAGATACTGCCGTTTACCTGCCCACGGCAGAATAATCTAGCCTATCTATTTTTACTTGCACGCAACTCAGCCGGGCATTAGAACTGAAATAACGGACACAAGTACGCTCGTATCAGACACTGGCACGTACAAATTTACTGATAACCTCTCCCAGTGTCAGACATAGGAGAAATGCGCCAAGCGGTTTAATAAATATATACTTTATTGCACTATTGACGACCGACCGACACGTGAGACCTTTATCCTTTTCAAAATTGCAATTTATGTTTCAAAATATGAATTAAACTTCCAAGAAGTTCTTTATTAGCGCTCCCTTTTAAACCATGTATACTCTAAATTTAAAATTAAAGGACAGAATCAATTAAGGGTAATAAATATGTTGCAGAGCAAAATGCAGAAAAATAAAAAGATTTTTTAAAAGAAAGAAACAACTTAGTCATGAGTAAAGTACTCCGTTTCGAATGTGCCATTTTCTGAAAGCAAACTACAGGGAAAAGCTAGTTTCACCTCAAACGAAGCCATATGGCAATCCTAAGATGTCGTGCTAACATGTATGGAGTGGTGTGAAGAAAGGAAAAGCAGGAGAAAATTTACTTATTATCTCTAAGAAATTGCACATTATTGTTGTTGAATATATCTGTATTTAAATTTTTTCTATTTCTAAGGTACTTCTTTAAAGAGTCTTTTCTCTATGAAATTAACTTGCAGTTCCTAAATAAAAGTTGTAATCAAAGTAAGCGCAGGGATTTGCTTTTTATTTGAAATGAAAGATTTGAGCAAATTTGCTCTTCGGTAAAAGACCATTATACTTTTTTCGTTCACTAGTTTACTTCAAATCTTTTCATCAATTAATAAAAACTATGCAACTTTTTTTAAACGCACATACTAGTGATAAAACTCAAAAATTGGATGTCCCGTTCTAAAGTGGCTATCACACGTATGAAAATTCGTTCAACACGAGTCCCTATTTAATTGCAACTTCAACTTTTCATTCAACTCCCTACCAGAAATAGAATTAGCACACGGATATTTTCTGGCTAGAGTTGAGTGAAAAGTAGAAGTTACGGTTGTGTGAATTAGGAGTTGCATTGAACGACTTTTTCCTATGAGTAATATTAACTCGAGGAAATATATAGTCGTCTTAGCTTTGAATCAATCGAAAACAGCGATTCAAACGTTTTTCCATTATTCTATTTTTTAAGCAATGTAAGAAACTAATATAGAACTAATTTTTTCAGGTTTCTCAACCTTTTTTTTCTACGTAGGGTTAAGAAACTACAGATTATTTTTTAAAGACCCTATTTGAAAAGTCAACACATAATGTGAAATTTTCTTTCAAAAACAAAATTGTTTGAAATCATATTCCATGGATAAACTCAAATAAAATAAAAACACATTCTGCAGTACCAGACGAATTACTTAATAAAATTATGCTAGTTCACGTCAACTTTTTTTTTCTATAATTATTATTAAATTTCTGTCTTTTTTTTCCTAAGCTATTCGAGTTCTTATGATCTATTTCACACCCAAATTCCATAGCAACTTTAGCCGTTTACGCCTTGCTTCAATCAAGTTGAGCCAAATGAACCGTTGTTACATAAGCCCACCATATGTATATATATCTCAGTACAAAAATGCAAAAACAGCAATGACATCAGGTGACATTTCATACACGGCGACATGATTCCAACGTGGGAAGACGTCCAAACAAACGGCTGCTACTGATAAGGCTAAATATAGGTCTGGAACAGCCACACTCTTGTCTTACAAAAACAGCATTCATTCACATTTCAGAGGATAGAATGTTGTGTCAAAGGCATGGCTTGCTTCCTGATTAAATTACTCCTGCTCTGGGTGATCTCTGGCAAAGCTGATAGAAAAAAGTGCCTTCAATACATCACTAGTAACTAGAAATGGAAATATCGCCGGGAGGAAACAGTAACGTCTAATTAGGGTATTAATCAGAATCACACATTAAAAAATTGACGTCTTGCGAAAGAGCATTTTAACAAGTCTGAATAATTGAGTGAACATGTTTACTACGCTAATTACGTATTATGTAATAGGAAAGTTTTTTCTTGGTAAAAATTCAACATACTAATTAGCAAGTTTAATTTATAACACCTCTTTGAATAATCTATAAGCAAAATTCAACGTTTTTATTTTTATTTTTTTCAGTTAAGTAGCTATTTTTCAAGAACTATTCCAGAAAAAAGTTGTATGCTAAATAAATAGTAGTGAGATTTGATCCAAAAAAGGGAAAAGGGGGGGATGACATGGAGACATTTTTAAACCTTTGAAGTACAGTGGATTCGCTTAATGGGGGGGGGGGGCACCAATGTTTTATTTTAGCAACTGGCACCGTGACTTCAGTTGTTTCTAAGCGCCAGTTACGTATTTTATAATCAGAAAGAGTTTTTTCTCAATAAAAATTTAACATGCTACTTTGAAAGTTGCTTCACTTTATAACGCCTCTTTCACTTTCATTAATAAAGAGAAATACGGTGCTTTTACATTTTTATCGTTTTTTAATCGACTCGCAACACTTTTCAAGCACCTTTTTTTTTCTTTTTTTATCATGGATCTACAAATTATTAATAACATTTAAAAGTTTTTTCCCCCATACTGCTACCAGGAAAATTAACAAATTGTTTTTTCACAATTTTTGAGGAAGGTAAAAATTTGATTTAAACGTTATTAAACTATCATATCTAAATTTTATTTCATTAGAAGTATTTATGTCTTCTTTTGAACAAAATTTTTTAACAAGATTTTTTTTCTTTTTAAATTTGAGTAAATATTTCCTAACTGGCACACTCTACATTTGAGACAACATAGTGAAAATATTACCAGATAAGTGCCACTAAAACAATAAATATTTCACCGTTTCACTTTGAGCCATATTCCCCTACCAACAGAACATTTCAAACAAACTATGTAAACAATGGTCTTTCTGATAAAGTGATCTTCAAGAAGATATGATATTAATCTTCAATCTTCAAACAGGAAAGTTATACAACGTAATTACACATTTACTTGAAGCTTAAAACACTCTTCCTAACATCCTAAAGATAAACGGATCGTTTCGCAACAAACCAAAGTATTTACTCTTTGCTGTTAAAATGAAGCGAAAATTTATTGGCAATCTTCGTCGTATTGAGAGACTATCATTCTTTAATTTTAAGAAACAACTTTTCCGGCAAAGAAGGAAAAGTTCCACTTCTCATCATGCACTTAGTATTGTTTTACTAATGATCAATTAGTTTCGCCACTTTTAGCTGAAAATCCCTTTTACTTGAATGCGAAATCATATAAAACAATGCACACTTAGGGAAGAAGAGTTATAGCATTCACTTTATCTACAAACAGATTTAAAAGTCATTTATAGTTTGAAAATACGAAACTTGACGGCACAGTGAATGTCACAGTACACTAAAAAAATTTCAGGAACATTTTTTGAATCAAATGTAACGTTTCTCTGAAAATCTAAAAACCCCTGAATTATGTATACATTTATTTTCAAATATTTATATCATTAGAAAGTAGTTTTTTCTATTAATGCAATTGAGTTCAACAGCTTGTCCATTTTGTTAAATGGGGTGACTAACAGTAAAACATTTGCTGAACACTATGACTACCAAGCTACGAAAAAAAAATTGTAGAATATGAGCTGGGCTAAAACCAGTATAGAATTCATTGAGCTAGTTTAGAATTCATTGTACCTTCTCCGAAGCCAAATCTCTCTACTAAGTAGCCGCCCCTAAGCAAGGGCTGAGGCAGGAACATGCAATACACCGCCAACTCGGCTATTTCGATCCATGGACTGCAGTTTCGTGCTTATTATGCACTCATCAGCATGGAATACGAGAGTAGCCGAGTTGGAAGCAAAACTCATTTTATAAAGCAAAGAGAGCAGAAAAAAAAACTGGTAGCTAATATGAAATTAGAATACCAGCGAGGGACCGCACTTGGTACGCTACAACTCATAAATTTTAAGGCAGAGCTCGGGTATAAAGCAGTCTATGGATCGAAATAGCCGAGTTGGCGGTGTATTACAAGCTCTACTGCAAGCTCTCTACCCATGTCTAAGTATGATAATTACGCCTAAATATGTATGAAAAAAGCAAATCAATAAACTACAAGCTAACGCGAAGTAGGCTATTTCAGCTCAGCTCACATAGTTACACGTTATCTCGTAGCTAGGCAGTCAACGTGTTAACATAAGCTGAAGCATTTCTTTTGTAGATTTACTAGTTTATAATTAATATAGGGTTGCATGTACATGCTGAATTAACAAGTAGAAATTTATTTCTAGCTTGTCCCTCAAAATCAGTATGATTTATTTTAAAAAAAAATTCTTTCAATCAATATGTAAAGCATATACGTGGGGGTGGCCACAAGGGGGGGGGGCATTGCACAGACTGCGCCATCGACATTTTTAGAGGGGTTCGCTTTCTACGGCATTCATTTCAAGCACTTGTAACTTATGGAAATTAAATTTCCGTCAAAGAGAAATTATTTTAAATGCGTATAAAAAAGAAATTTAAACTCGGAAATAATAATAATAAAAAAAAAATGTCGGAAAAGCAATCTATAAATAAGACGCTACAGAAAACTGGATCAATAGGCGTCCTAACAAGGTCAAAGCAATTACCATGACTCCTATCTTGAAAACCATGGCATCCCAACCACAGGTCCCACCGTCCCAACTCAAACGAAAACCATCTCCCTCGGATGGGGGGGGGGGGGGGCAGAGACTCCTGAGGGAAGATTAACCCTTCCTTCCTTCCTTTTCTACAGTAAGTACACCCCTTCCTTCGGAGATAGTGAAGCCAAAGAAAACCCAAGCTCTTGTATTCTGATCATCGGGGGCACTTTAACCTTAGAAGGGAAATTTTTCGCACAGGGTTACTTCTTCCTATTTGTGCATGCTTCAGCGACCGAGCAACTTCCCTGTTTTTTTTTTAACGCACTTTAATTTTCAAAAATTCAATATTGTTTTGGTCTAATTTGTTTCACCTAGGCCAGGGATGGACGAACATTTAGTTATTCCGGACCAGAAAATTCAGGTGCAATTGACTAACAAAAAACAAATAACAAAATGCAATCATTTAAAGTAGCAATTAGAGGCAGGTAACGACCATAACAAACTAATTTTCTCTCTGCAGTTGCTTCAAATTTACAAATTTTGCTGAGTAAAGAGATCATTTAACTCTCCAAAAATCACGCAATACTGTAGGGATCAGAGCAGAGTGCATGACTGATGACAACGATTAAAATGCTCCGCACTAAAATCTAGTACATGAAACATTTGCGATACTAGATCTCAGAAGGTTTCAGGCGCTCTTGGGCAAACACGGAAGATAAAACGGCAAAATTCTTTTCATTCTTCAACAGAGCATCTAATGTTCGCAACATTTTCAGCTGTGAAAATTTATGCGCTCGATGTACGTAATGCATTCTTCCAAAGTTGCGATAAAAATAGTTAGTTGAAATTGTTTCAGCGGTTTATAATCTTTGAAAATTTTACATAAGGGTCCCAAACTATAGTCAACGTTATAATTTTATCCATTCAACGGCGTTAACCGTTCAGTAAGCACAAGGGGGCAGTTCTTTAATTTAAGAATACAAAAGCAAGAAGTTAAATTAGAAGTTCATCCAGACCTAAACGAGTCTAGTTTCGGAACACCTACGTAGATGTTTCAACTTTAGCGAAATCTCTCAATTGACTCAAAACAATTATACTTTTTAAAAAAATTCTGCAAACAAAATACGCTTTCTTGTCAAACGAAAATTATTATTCGATATACAAACGATATTCAATCCATTTTTTCATCTGTTAAACGTTATGCTTAAGGACGAACTTTAAAATTTTATTTATTTACTTATTTATGCATTTTACGAACAGTTTAAAATTCGACTATTTTTTTTTTCTTTTCAAATTTCAAGCATTTAAATGCAGGTGAAAAAAATATAGGGCTGAATAGCAGCAAAAATTGCTCCTAATGAAAAAACTAGAATATAAACAGGTGAAAAGTATCACAATAAAAAAAAAGGGAAGCATTTTCTTCAATACGTTTCAATGCCCTTCTTTTTTCTACAATCAGTATTTTGACATCTCAAAAATTATTGAATTCAGTAAAAATACAGAAAAATCACATGTCGAAGTTAAAAGGAGCTATAGCACCAAAGCTAAATACTATAATATTATCTATGACATGACTAAGTTATTAATAAGAAACAGTATGGCCAGTAAAAGTACAAAACGAACAATTGAATATCAAATTACACACATGGATACTTTCTCGGGATTTATCACGCATGAAAGTTGCAAATCAAGCACAATAAAATAGCTGATTATAAATACGGTTCCAGGCAGCACCTTCTACATGATCGTATTTATGTTTCACAGCAAAAATCCTCACAAACATATTTAAGTTAAAAAATGCACATTGGAAAGGTGGTGTAAGATAAATGGCCAAAAAACAATAGCGATAATGGTTTCTTAGTTCTAACTTAAATATTCGATTTGAAGAGTTTCGAGAATTCAAGCACAAAATCGCTAAAAATATAAAACAATGAATTCATTTTTCCACAAAAAAAACTGTAATTAATTCGCCGAGTGACGTACACATAGCTCTCTGGGGAAGATGATGTGATAATCAACATTGATCATATTAATTTTTAACGCAGAATGAATTGCGGGGAAAAAAAGTAGATTTATTAGTTTAATGAATTTCAGATCGATTGGAACAAAATTAAAAACAGCTCTGGAATTCATACTGAGGAAAAAACAAGACATCAGGATACATTTGGTTTGACAAATGATTTTTAATCTTGATTTAATAGCTACAGAAGTAGCTAAAAACGTTAAAACGTTTTCTACAGTAAATTAATGCTTGCTTAAATTAGCGAAATTGCTTAAAAAATACGGAATTAGTTTTTCAGCGACTCACGAGAGTGAAAAATAAATAACTATTTTGTTTTTTCGTTGTTTTCCCCCTTCAACTTAATTTACCTGAAGCTATTAAAAAAGCAATCTTATTTTTTGCACGTGACCAAAAATTACAACCTTAAAAGATACGACATATTTTACAATAACACGATGAAAAATATGAAAATCAAAACATCGGATTTTCGGTGAATTTACGAAAAAAACCCTCTTTTCGGAAGAAAAGTCGTTCCTTCTCCGGAACAGCTGATAAAATATAACTTCGGAACTTATAAACACTCATTATTTCAAGGTCAAGGGGAGACAAGGAGGCACGCGAAGTGCTTCACCAAAATTAGCGTGTATGGTAATCACGCAAAAAGTAGCTTCCTGGCGCAGAGCCATGCTTTGCATTGTATTTACAAAGGCCTTTATTTTACCATTATCAAACTTTCTAAAAGAAGCGTGGTATTCAAATTTTTTTTTATGACAAAAAGGTCATTCATCTTCCTAGAATTTCTGAAGAGGTTAAAAAAAGCGTAAAGTAAGCTTTTTAGCATAATACTAAATAAGGACCTTATCTAAAGATAAAATTAGAAATCTTTAGTAAGCCACATTTCTCTCTATACAGTACCAACACAATGGCACTTCAAAATCATATCGAAAAGTCAGTTTTAGCCACGGTAATTCCAGTTTCAGCTTCCTTAATTAACCCCACATTTTGAAAATACGAATCGACAAAATTATGCAACGCAAAATGTGGCTTTCTGGAAGAAATGTATTTTATTGCATAACTGCACAGCCATATAACTGCACCCAGAGACTGCGGTTTCGTTCTCAATACAACCCATCATTCTGGAGTAGGTAATAACCGAGCTGGAGGCCGACAACATCTTACAGAAATTAAGAGTCATACAAACTGGTAGCTAATTCAAAATTAGCACACCAGCGAGAGTCCGCTGCAATGGTACGGTTCCAGTCATAAATTGAAGACCAAGCTTGGGTATTTCGCTATAAGTTACCGCCCCTAAGCCAGAGCTACAGATAATACACAGCCAGAACCGAGCTGGCGATGTTTTTTATGTAGTTAGGATAAAACTGCAACATTTCTTTAAAAAATAAACGAAGTTACTTATATATTCTGGCTCTGATAAGTTGACTTCTGATCAGCTGAGGCAAAACTGATTCTATTTATTAAAATAGGGGCAAGGAGTTGCAGATAATGAATACCGGCTGTGTACCAATGTAGGAATTTATTCTTGTCCAACCCAAGCAAAAATGAGGTCGTCGAAGGCTAAACATCTTTTCATCAGAGCCAGACTTCAGTACGGCCTATGAGAACCTAACTCCGATAAACGAAGGATGACTCGATTCCATTCGTTTAAACAGGGATGAAGAGCGCCGATTTGCGTTGCTAAAAACGTACTGTTATAGTATCCCGCCATGTGTCAATAAAAGGATCTTTCTCCAAAAGCAAAAATTAACAAGTCCGAGGTCAGACGACTTATCAGAACCATGATAAAGTGAAACTACTTATTTTTAATACTTTTTTTTTTCATTCAAAAAAATCGGGACACAGTAAATTTTAGTTTCAAGAGAAAGATTTGTTTTCAATATACGTACTTGTTTTTATTATGCATCTTTTTTTATATATATAAAGAATTACATTTAACTTCTTAACTTTAACTGGCTTACACACTTTCATTCAGCAATTATGTTGGGTTTACTGCAAGAAAAAAACACGCAACTACTGTTATGTATGTGTTAACACCACCTTGTAGTCAATTCCGGCTGCTGGTCCAATTAGCGGCTTGGAAAACGACATACGCCACTCTCACTCTCGCCTGAAGAGCAGATTTGATTAGTGGACATTTTTCGTGCGCTCTGGGCTATTATTTGTTTGCACAATTGGTATACTTGATAAAAGCACTTAAGTGGAACCTAAATCAAAGCTTAACTCAATAGTAAAACTTTTCGACTAACACCACTATTATTCTAACCGTCCATACACGAATTGGCTACAGCCTATTTATGTAAAATGTCATTTATTTAGTGAAAACATACGTGAAATTTTATAGTTAACACTTTGGTTAAAAAAAAGAGAGAAAGCTATTGTTCAAAACTGGAAATCAAGGTTTGTATTTAAATTACGGAGATTGTCTCATCGATTGAACAACTCATCAGTAACGTAAGAAAAAATTATTGGGACATACAAAAGATGAAGTTAAAACTAATGACTTAACAAATTAACACAAATTGAATTTCCATGAAATCAACTATCTCCGTATGAATATTATAAAGTTAACTAGGAACGCTTAAATTATCGTTATAAATTATACCCATTCAATTAAGTCAGTATTTTAAAATAAATGTCCTACAAAGTCTAAGATTTTTGCTCGAAAATGCCAGAGTGCCCAGAACACAAAAGCCACTAAGAATGTATTTTCCTTCTATTGATATAAATGCACGACGTCGTAATTCTCTTTCCAAGAATTTTTCAACGAAGAAAAAAAAATCAATTACTTTAACAATCGAATATCTCACTCAACTTGACTAAAAGCCAAGATTGAATAAAATGTCCACTCACAATGGACATATAAATTGATATTTTCTCTTCAAACTTTTTATAGCTTGTCATCACACCTCATCAAAATAAATGACGTGTGAGGATAGATATGGGCACGTTATTCTTCGTAACACAATTGCGCACAGAACACACAAAAAACTGGGTTACTCTTTTTCAGAATGGCTTGTATCGGAACAATAAGTACTGAATTTTAAAGTGTAAAAGCTACAGAAATATTTATAAAGAGCCTTGAAATTGCATTTAAAAGACAAAACTGCGTTGAAAATGATGCACAAATCAATTATAATGGACGAAATGTCAAGTTATGCATAAAACATTGAAAATAAGGGGAAAAAAAATATAAAAGAAATAGCAGGAAATGTTTAAAAAGTGTCATAAAATTATGGGCGAAAGTCTAACAAATATAGTATAGGAAAAATGTCTTTTAGGTAAAATATTTTATCCTCTAGATTTTAAAGGACATAAAAACAATTTACTAATATTTAATGACATGTAATATTTTATATTTCTCATTTGAATTTATAAGTAAAGGTACGAGAGAAGGAAGAATTAAATAAACATGATAGTTATTTATTTATAAAAGGTCATTTATACGTAAAACATTACATAGTTTTCAGGAAAACTAAACAAACATGTATTGCACGGTTTTAAAACTTTGAACTGTTATTAAATCAACACTATTTACAGTGCCCAATCTGGAATTTTGTCTTACTACCTATTTTTGTGAAAGTATGGCATCAATTTTCTATTATTGTGAAATTTTCAGTTCCTCTTACGTGACCCGCTCGTTAAGTGTTAAAAAAGATATAGGTAAAAACGTATTCTTCGAAAAGAGAGTAATTTCAAAATTAAAAAAGGTGAAATCGAGACAGAAAATCCTATCCAATCTAAATAAGATGCTCTTGATTATTATAGTCCATAATGCAATACTTAAATTCAGATTATTTCATTAAAATAATATTGTGAAACATATGAATTGCAAACACGCTCAACACTGACGGACGAAATCAGGTAAATTTAAAGTTAAAAAAATGCTCGAAAAGTTAAAGAGAGAAATTGAAAAATGTTGAAATTACCCATCTTTGACCCACTATACCTTTTTTAAAAGGAGTCGCTGCGGAGTGCCAGATGCAACTTTCGAGAACGGAACAATATCTACATATACATACACACATGCGCATGTATGCACTCATAGATAAGCAGACAAACACATATCATACACCGAGAATGAAAAGGGCACATCTTTGTTTTTAGTCTATGGCAATTTTATTTTTAATCCAATTTAGCAAGTGCCCCTTTCCTTCTCGGAGTGCGATATGCAAGGGTGTGTCTCTGTGTGTGAGCAACCCTATGACGCCGAAAATAAAAAAATATTCAAATTTTAAGTTTTTTATTTCTGACGCAAAACTTTAGCAGCAAACTTTTTTTTTTTTAAATTTCGCCAGAATCAATCCCTAGCATCCATAAATCGTTATATAACAACCATCCTTTCCACTCCAAGGAAATTTCGGCTCGGGAAGCCCTTCAATTTGACGCATCCGGGATAATACCGAAACAACGTGCAACTGTGAAAGGAAATCTTCGCCTCCTTACCTTTACCGGGTGCTGGCGCGTTTCGCATTTAAACGAGAGGCCCAAATCTTCCTTCGAAATTTTAATTACATCCACGTCGACAAGCCCGTAATTTGGGAACGTATGAGGCGAAGAATTTTCGGGAATTTTCAACGCCCTGCTGTGGAGAGGGAATGAAATACATACTTAATTACTTTAATGGCAGTTAGGCTGCTAATTTATTCGCCTTACCTTCATCGAAAGCCGTTTTTTACATGCTGGTTACAAATTGAAACTAACAACGTGAAAAGTGTAAAGTTTTTTTCGACTTCATTATGGTCAGTTGCTGAAATTGAAGCAAACGAAATGTTTTAATGATGCCGTTTTCGAAGAACGGAATTAAAAGAAATTGGCGGCAAATTCATTCGAAGAAATCAATGACTATAAGGAAAACGAAAAAAAAAAAAAAACTGATTGGTACTGAATTGTATTCCCGTTATATAGACATAATTTTAAAAAAAAGTTATTATTGCAGGAACGAGAAAGAAAACGCAAATCGTCTTTATAGCGCTGCTCTGGTAACTTGAGTTATGACCTTGCTATGACCTTGACTATATTTGCCTCTTTGTGGGTAATTCAGTAAAAAAAGGAACGTGCTGCTATTGGGAGGCTATTGGAGCGGATTTGCGTTGGAATACTATGTGAATCTAACACTTAATTCTGAACCAAATATACTACAATTACCACTAATATTCTATTACCCACAAAAGAAGTAAACATTGTCAAGATAATAGCTCACCATTTCAGAGGTGCACTATACCTCTAAAACTTGAAAAAGTAATCTTACGCAGACATTTAGAGTTTGCAAACTACGGGTCCATCCTGTGCTACAGAAATTAAATTCAGATGCAATGACGCGCAAAATAACTTGTCGATTAAACGCTTCTCTATACAAAAAGACAAACTGCTTTAATATTATTCATTTGGACATTCATTGACGGACACTATTGATGTCATTTGCTAAAACTTTAAACGACCGCAAGGCAAAATGATGCCAATATCAATAAATACGCCCCAGCAGTCATCTTTTCTTATCTAGGTAGCCAAAAGAGGAAAATCTTTAGACATACCTGTCAATAAAACGTACCGGGCTAATCGATGAAACATTTGGATGAAAACGTAGTAGTAAAAGAAATAGCAACGACGAAACGATGACCGGCAAAATATATTCTGTAACAAGGATCTTATGAATTTCACTTTCTAATTGCATTTTCTTAAAAAATAATCTTAACCGATAAAAATAAAATATACTGAAATTGACTTCCAAATGAATGTTTCGCAAATTTCACAGTTTTTATTTCGTTCTTTTTTTTTTTACAAAAAAGCAACGTTAAACGTAAATTCATACTTCTATTGCTGAAATTCAAAGAGAAAAAAAAAAGTTTACCTGAAAAGTTAAGTATAGCTTCACCAAGAAGAGATAACGGTCCATTTCCATGATGAGGAAATGGACAGCTTCATTTTGTAATATGTAGCGTCAGAGAGATCAGAGGCAGAAAAAACTTTAATGAACCAAGTGAATAAAACATTACTTTTCTCACCAATCTGATCTATTTCAAAATGAAAGGGATCCGTTTCTGCTTCAGAGTCACCCGCCACCTCTCTGTATTCAAGCTATACTATTATTTTGCTTAATTGTATTATCAATACGATTTGTTTAAGTCGTTGCAACATTCTCAGAAATATATCCCTCACTTTCCAAGATTCTTCAATCAGACAAATTTCGTCGTTAACTAAGCCGATTATTTATAATTGATCATTTGAAACGATTAACGGTCAAAGAAAAAAAGATTTAAGATAATTTGAAGTATCCCTAGAACAAGAAACTATATGCTGATGGAATTAATTTTTAACAATGATTAAATGCAATTTTCTGCAACAAAGTAATATGTAATATAATAGTGTACTGAATAAAACTGAGTGAAACTAATTAAAATATTTTAAAATAATGCTCACACCCCACGATTCGAGTTTTTTTTCTCCAGTTATTGTATTCACTCTTTATACAACACATTTTTCAATTATTACATTTTCATTCAACAAAAATTTCCCAAACATTAAAAAATTGTAATTTAATGCTTTATGCTTTACATTATAACGCAAGTAAAATTCAGTATGAAATAACATATGCTACATCTTTTAGCGCTTATGATCTAATTCTTGAATGATACAAGACAAAGAAAAAATAGATCTGTCCATTCTAAGCCTCCTGTGCAAAAAAATAGAAAACTTACTTTTTTCACAAAATAACTAGTAATTCTTTTTAAAAAACAGCAAAGTTGGAGAGTTTTAAACCATGTGAAGAGAAAACAAAACAGAAAGACAACAACTGCAGCAAAACCAACAATTCTCCAAGTATGTGAATAAATATATATATATAAAAATTTACAACGAAAATTAACTGACTGAAAACATCAGAATAAGATGTAGATCAGTGGCAAAATATAAAAGAGGCAGGTCAACTTTTAACATTACAAGAGGAAAACAAAAAATAAAACCTTACTATCAATTTTACTATTAACTAAATCGAATCAAAGCTTGAATTTCTCTTCACGCGACACTGTGCTGCTCAAGCAGAGTTTAAATAAGATAATAGTTGGCAATCACCAAAATAATGACACGACTTATTACTTAGCACACGTCAAGAATTTGTGAAAGTGTATATCATTAAAAAATAAATAAAATATAACCACGAAAACAAGAGCATCCAATCCATTATTCCATTACTTTCCTAATGGGGAAAAAAATGGTAGCATTCTTTTCTTACATCTACTGACACAAAAACATCGTAATAAGTTTTCGAGTATCCGAGAGATCAACAAAAATTGAAACAATTTGTGAGAAAGGCAATCGCTACCCTGTAATCAAGAGACCCGCTTCCAAAACTCTGAAGAATCCAAGGGTAGACAAAATATCAACAATCATTTTCCTCGGAAGAAACTTTTATTTTCAGATAGTTGCGCAAATACGGAAACCTTTGATACATTTGCATTCTTTTTTTCTTTCGACGAAAGGGAAATAAGTAGATTTGAATGCATCAATACTTTCGTTTTCTGATCTATAAGCGCCTGTCGTAAGAGCATTAAATAGAGATATATATATTGCTAAAAGGGCGGCATATTTTTTTCTCTCATATGTCTAAAAATTATCCGATTATGCAGGAGTTTCAGATCTTACATAACAAGTTGTTAATCCATATTTCTTAGGGTACTTATTTCTTCGTCATATGATTTATGTCGATACATTTATGTACATTCAATCTTTCTTATGACGAGGTGAACCCGGATTTAGTGAGGAAGTTATTTTGGGACAATGTTAAGTCTACAGGAAAATAACTCTTTTAATTAACAAACCCCACTTCAAGCAAGCAATATTTTTGTAACGAATAAAATTTCTACTAACTTATGGTTCACTTTATTCTATCCTGTACAAATTCTTTAAACATTCTGAAAAAAATCCGAAAGTTAGTGATGAGTCATAAATCCGAAAAACAAGTGGTGACAGAAGTTTTTTTCTTTTTTCTTTGTTTTCTTCTTTTAAAACTGATAGAGAAATATTTGAAAATGTATATATTTTTTGAGGAAATATTTACGAGATATACTTCTTCGGAAGTGATCTTCTCAAAATGCATTTTTAATTGTGATGTACCTATTGCTAGTTTTTAACGATATAATAAATTTCTGAAAATTAAATTGTGCTTAAGTGCTCATTTATCATTAAGAGTAACTCCAAATCAAACAGCTATATTTTAATCATTTTAAAACTCGAAGAAATATTTTAACGAAGAAAGTCTCATTTAATTAGCTCCTCAGCACTAGTTACACAGAAAAATATGTTCATAAATTCGTACAAGTAGTCAAATTCGTTTATAACACAACTGTTAAAACAAACTAAAGAGCTTCAGTTTTCAAGAAAAAAAGCTTTACTATTTAAATGGAGTTGAGAGCAACTAATTTCATTTGCCAATCGATAAGTCGACTTCAAACAACTGCTTTACGTGCTTCCGTTTAGTTAACATTTTAGGGGACCCATTTTGAAATTATCTAAATGCTCGATCTTTAATGACATAGGAAGATTTCGTAACTAATTGATTTATTGCATTAAAACTTAAATTTAGAAACAAAATTGCCCGTCTAAAAAATTTCAAAACGGAAAAAAAATTAATTTGAATACTGACACCTCGAATTCAAGTTATGTTTTCGGTAACGTGTAATTGAGATACTGCATGTGCTCCAGATTCAGTCTTGCTGCGCCACCCTGTCCTGCAGCTGGACTGGCCTCGGATCAGGAGGGAGCTGCTGCGCCGTGACGTGAGGCGTTGGCGGTCTGTCAAATTGAAAGAAGGACTACACGACGTTCGAGATCCAAAAAGAAAACATAAAGCTATTCGTCATTGCAAAAAAAGTTAACAGCTTGATTTTCAATATAAGAAATGAATTTAAGCAGCAAATCAGAAATATGCATTTAATTTAATGGCAAGTGAAATTTTGGAAAAAAAAATGCTTCCAAATAAGTATAAACATTTCAATTTTCGAATTACTCGAGACAAATTGTCGACCCCAAGAAATATTATCCTCTTCATATTGAACGTTAACAGAGTCCGAGATAATAATAAGAGAACAGATGTCGTTAATTTATTTCACTTTGAACACCATACAAAAGCAGTAATCATTCTAATACCCTAACCCTCACCCACCCAAAACAAAACAAAAAACGGCTCAAAATATAGCGAAGTTGGAAAGCTGCTGAGGATAAGGATTTAAACTATATTATATCTCTATTTTATTGGAACAAGCAAATATTTAATAATGTGTACGTTTGACTGAACAAAGTTATGCTGGCACACGGGTCAAAAACTTTCTGCCCCCCCCCCCAAAAAAAAACTGCCTATAACTTCAATGTGTTGTGTATAAACATTTTTGCATTTTAATAATCAAATTATTGAATACGCCATCTGAAAACTACAGTATCATGTAATAACAGATAGTATTCATTAAATGGATCACACCTTTTGTTCATTCGTAAATGCCCGTACAGTCACGGGTTCTGAAAAGGTTAAAAACATTCTGTAGGCAACCATCCAGGAGTAGGTTTTGAAATAAAAGTTTTAAAAAAAATGGATCTTTGTTGTCAACAACTTGACAAAACGGTGGTGTCTTTTAAACGCATCATTCACAATAGTCGTAGTAGAAAAACGGTGACTACGCAGATTTTAATATCGCAGAAATAGACTTATTTGTATTCTATCACACACAACAGTTAGTTTTTCAGCAGTATCCCTGCAGCAATCGATACTTTAATCTAGAATTATATTTTGAAAAAATTGGATTTAAAAACCAAGTGGTAGTTAGCAGATCACTGATTGAACTTATTTTTAAATGTCCTCAATTTTGTGCCGTAGATCCAATCGGATCAACACTTTACACTAGGTCATTGTTAAATTAAGTACTGGTTACGAAGATGTAACTAAGGCGTTTTTCAAATCATGAACACACTCTTTAACGTTTTTAAAGGTATGAATTTTAATTTTGGAGGAATGAAATTCACAACAGTAAAATCATAATAGTGACAATTCCGAAAAAAAAAACTTTCTATGGTTAGAAATAGAATTGAAGATGGCAAAAAATGTGTACCAGTTATGATTTTTAAAATTTAAAATGGTTGACATGTTGAATTTAAAAAAATAAAAAGTATACATAAATAAATGTAAAAACAAAAACTAATTGCTGCTATGAAAATACGCTTAAATAAATTTGAATTTTATTTTCAATCTGATATACGACTGCAAAGGCCGGTAAAGTTATATCTCTACTCACGAAGATTTTTAACAACTGTTGCTCCACTATGTGCAGATAGAATTCGATTAAAAAGCAGGCAAAGACTGTTTATACACTCAGGGCAGAATCTAGTTTATTAAAGCTGACTTATACATCTTTGTTGGTCCAATCGGACAAATAAAGTCAGTACAGTGGCGGAATACAGGTATGGGGTGCGTAGCGAGTCATTTTTGGAGACCCCTTACCAGGAAACCACACGAGTAGTGTAATAATGAAAAAAACAAAAATATGCTGTATGGTATCGAACAAAATCGTGTGAAAGATGTCCATTACTCACTGAAATCCGCTTCACACTTACACACTTGGACACGAGAGCAAATAATTTATAGGTTCAGAAACATGTTTTACGATACTCTTTCGAATGCTAGCTATATTTAGTTTTTTTTTTTTTTTTTCATTTTTCACTATTGTATGGCTTTCTTGTTAGATATGAACAGAAATACCTTTTCAGATCTCTTTCTGGGTCCCTATATCGTGGTGGCCCATCGCAATATCTTACATCCGCTATACTGTTAGGAAACTTTCATGTTAAATATTACTGTAAAATGTATTGTTTACAGTATAGAAAACTTTTACAGTAGTCCTGAGAAAAATAAGCGATTGTAGCACCAATTGATATACCACGTGTCACTGAAACCCTATTTCGCCTATCCCATTTGGTATGTCTGCGAAAATAGGGTCCCTGGTTCGATAATTGCTGCTCGCATCTCTCGCTTTTTGAATCTCGTTTTTTTTCTACCATAAAAATTTTACAGTAAAAATTACTGGCAACATGGATGCCAGCACATTTTACAGTAAAATTTCAGGAAAATTTTTAACAGCGCGCTGGGTCCTTAATATATAAAAGCTTATTGGTCACATAGGATAGTCGTGGCTAAGCTTGTAATCAATCAGGGATGCGAGTCGGAGACCCTAAAATTGCAGGAGTCAGTCACTTTCCTTTGAACTCCACAGCTCTGCCAGGGCTGCATGAAGACTGATACGAAGTAAAGGAGTTTGAGAGTGAGTTATTTTCCTCCCAACTTCGCAGCCCTGTAATTAGTTACAGAGGTTAAGTGGAGCGAACCCGACTCTTTTCAATGCTCCGACAGTTCCTACTTAACAGCTTCCCTTACAAATTTTTTTTGAAAAAAAGTTGCTGAAGAAAAGAAAAAAAAAACATTTTTTTTAATTTGATTTTTGAATACAAAGAAATGAAACAAGCAAAATATGTAGACTTTTAAGTTGAATTTTTATTTAGGTGTAAAATTATTTAGTTTCACCCAAGTTTTCTGGGGATAATAATTACCGACAACTCAGGGTTAAGAATAGGACAAGTAAAAAAAATTTCTTCAACGAGCAAGATTAGTAGGTGCATAAGTTGGCCTTTTGAAATGCAGCCTGACATACTAACATTTTATATTCATCATGATGTCCGTATTACGTGTTAGAAGAAAAACTCTTGAAAATATGACATGCATTAAAAACACGTATCACATTCATAACCCCGTTATTATTTTCAAGAAGATTACAAGTTAAAACTAACTACTTTTCAAAGGTACTCTTCGTAAAAACGCAAAAATATTCAAATCAACTTCTCACAGTACGAGAAAAGACCTTGACGAAAATAAAAACTATCACGGGTGCTGAAATTCTATTCCCACAACTTTATATGAATCTGCAAGAAGCATTTCATCTTCACGGCAGATTTTAGAATCTTACGAGGACGGAAATTTCGGCGAAATCTTGCCATGCCGCAGAAAGACAGAATTGTAGCCCCCCACACATTGATCTCTTTGATACAAATATGCATTCAGCTTTATTTCATGCCGTTCATTAACTTTTATACTTGGTGACCTTCTCTCACTCGCGAACCCAGGGGTGAGGGGGTCATGCCGCTCCTCCAGGCCCGTCATTTAAGGGAGTCAGGGGGGGAGGAATTGCCCCCTACCCCGGATTTCAGAAAGCAATGTATTTACATAAAAGTGGGCGCGGTTTTTTTTTTTTTTTTTTTTTTTTCAGATGAAATTGTATTGTTTTTGCACTCTTTGCCCCCCTCCCCCCCCTGAAAAACTTGAAATGACGGGCCTGCTCTCCTCCCCTCCTTAAGCAACCCAAAAACTTAACGCAGCATTGGAGACAGATTTCAAAAACAGGGTCCCAGATTCCCTATTTATGCCCCAAAATGATACTTATGACACCCCCCCCCCTCTCTTAAAATAGTCTCTCTAAAACTTTTGCCTTCTCTTACATTCCCCTCTCCTTACATTCCACTTTCTTCTGATGTTTTAGACCAGCCTCTTTGACGAATATCTAAATGTTTGAGTAAAAATTAAAGTCTCCGTGGCAAAGACAGCACCCTGGCAGTCCCCGCGTTTGGAGGGGGGGGGGTCACAAAGTTTTGGGGAGCACGATCCGGGGAAAAATAGTACTACGAGTTACAATGAAAATACATTTTTCAAACTCAAATATGTGTCTTATCTCAAGTCAATGTCACTCCTAGGCTTTCTGAATGAAATCTTTACCAGAACCTAACATTGCATAACTTACTTCTTCACCCGCCCTTTCCCTCTCCTGTGTACCTGCATATAATGCTTTGCTCAAATATTTCCTCTAGGGCGTGACACTCTTGCCCGATTTTTGCATCTTTCAATACGCCCTCCATGAATCTTTAAAGTTCAACACTTGATCTCAAACGCAATTCTTTCGCGAAAATCAAAAATTTGCGCACAAGTCTCTCCTTCCAGAGGAATTTCATTGTTTTCCTTGTCCATTATAGAATGACACTGGAATATTGTGCCCCCCTGCTGTAGTTTGAATTAGACGCAATGTGACGCATAATTCACTTGTCAATACAGTTTTTAATCCAATAAAACTGCTTCAAAAACTTCTTAATATCAAAAACATCTAAAATCATAACCAGCTCTATCTTTTATATTTAGTTAAAATGCATTACAATTCAATTGTTTCCTTTATTTTTTTGCATTGTGCTTCCACACTTCCACTCGCAGAAAATTTAGAGAGTTGTATTTAAAAGAAAATAACGCAAAAGAAATTTCGTCTATATTTTGAAGAGATTTTGCTAGGAGGCAAAATGTTCAAATCATATTAAGGATGAAGAAATATTACGCGTTTCAATAGACGCTGAGGAAAATAGAAGAAAAAAAAAGAGAGAAGCATAAAAATCTAAACCTGATGCTTGAAAATATTGAGGAAAGAGGCGAAGTGTTTTTTTTTTTTTTTAAGATATTAAAAAAGATAAATACAAAAAAAAAATGGTCAAAATCGATCAGTTCTGTGTATCTTTGGGCAACTTGGCTCTTTTCATGAGTTTTGGCGCTAATTTATTTGTTAACAACTTTTTTTTTACTCCAGATTAGCTTATGAGCAAGAATGAACAAATTTATACGAACTATCAAAACGAAAAAGAAAAAAGAGAGAAATGAAAAAAGAAAATGACAAAAAATCAGGGGAAAGGATATACAAACCAAAATCGCGCTACCATTGACGAATCTTGAGCTCACTTTTCTTTATTCTGACTTTTCATCGAAATTACGATCTTTATTGCTTTAAAATAAAATTAATGATTTTAAATGTTGCCTAAACATCTCTTCCCCATACTATTCTTAATCCAATTATAGTTAAATGTTTTTGTGATAAGTCTGTGAGAGGAGCAGGAGGGGGGGGGTCAGGGACGACGAGAGGCCATGTCAGCCCAGTCGAAAAATAGGGGTCCGTCTTTGCGAGGGCCCGGTTCGGAATCGAAGTGGAATAAATTTGACAACTTTTATGGGGGGGGGGGGAGAACCCGACGTCCAAAATGACAAACCCCGATTCGGCTCTCAGCTCCGCAGGGGTGGGGGGGGGGGGGTTAAAAGCTTGCGGAGGAATACATCTATGTCTATGTACGCTACTCAGCCGTGCTACGCACAAAAGTCGTATCTGCACTTTTAAAGAAAATTGAGTTATGTCACCAGGTGAATCTTTATGACTTATTTTACCTATATACAATGTTTTATGGTCATTTGTGAACGGAAATTATTGTTAAAAAAACTCCTGCAAAAGTACCTCCTGAACCAAATATATAGAGGCGCAAAACTTTAAAGAGCTATATCTCAGTTTGACATCGTCTGCAGGTACCATTTTTGCGCTTAGCACGGCAGTACTGGTCTCAGTCAGTTCATTATCACGATGTTTAATGAACGACTTGATTCAAATTGAGTTTAGATTATTTTACCGTCTGTTGTAATATATCATTTTTATTTCAGTAATTACTCTCTTCTTCACAATATTAAACAAAAAAGATGTAGCTGAAATTCTAGAACAAAACACTATTGGCACAAACAAACCTCAGTAGAAACTGGCAGGAAAATATTTCTTGTATTTCTATACAAAAAAGAAACAATTCAGCAATGAATTCAACTGCAGCTGACTCTTGACACAGTCTGCATTTTATGAGTTTACAATTCGATATAGCCATACAAAGTTACATCGAACTCCACCTAAAGACAGTAAAATATTACACACGCAGCGGCGTACGCAGACAAATCATTTCAAGGGGGGTTGAGCAGAGACTCTTTGAGAAGAGGGGGGAGGCAACTCAGAAAATGTAGCTAAAAAAGTAAATGTTTTGAATTACTGACTTCAATGCTAATTTCAGACGACAAAAATGCAATACATCATTACAAAATATTTTTTATCGTTATAACTATTGTTGAGAAGTAATATATATATATACACTGAAGTGACAAAAGTCATGAGATACCTCTTAATATCGTGTCGGCCCTCCTTTTGCCCGGCGAAGTGCAACAACTCGACGTGGCATGGACTCAACAAGTCGTTGGAAGTCTTCTGCAGGAATATTGAGCCATGCTGTCTCGATAGACGTCCATAATTGTGAAAGCGTTGATGGGGCAGGATTTTGGGCACGAACAGACCTCTCGATGGTGTCCCATAAATGCTCAATGGGATTCATGTCGGGCGATCTAGGTGGCCAAATCATTCGTTGGAATTGTCCAGAATTTTCTTCAAACCAATTGCGAACAGTTGTGGCCCGGTGACATGGCGCATTGTCATCCATAAAAATCCCATCGTTGTTTGGGTACATGAAGTCCATGAATGGCTGCAAGTGATCTCCAAGTAGCTGCACATAAGCATTTCCAGTCAATGTTCGGTCCAGTCGCACTAGAGGACCAAGTCCATGCCATGAAAAAACAGCCCACACCATTACGGAGCCACCACCAGCTTGAACAGTGCCTTGCTGACAGTTTGGGTCCATGGCTTCGTGGGGTCTGCGCCACACTCGAACCCTACCATCGGCTCTTACCAGCTGAAATCGTGACTCATCGGACCAGGCCACGGTTTTCCATTCATCTAGGGACCAACCGATATGCTCACGTGCCCACGAGAGTCGCTGCAAGCGATGTCGTTCTGTCAGTAAAGGCACTCGAGTCGGTCTTCTGCTGGAATAGCCCAAGAAATCCAAATTTCTCCGCACAGTTCTAGCAGACACGTCCATTGTACGTCCCACATTGATTTCTACGGTGATTTGACGCAGTGTTGCTTGTCTGTTAGAATTTACGACTCTTTGCAGACGTCGCCGGTCTCGATCTTTAAGTGCAGGCGGTCGACCACTGCGCTGTCCATGGTGGGATGTTATGCCTGAAATTTCATACTCTCGGCACACTCTTGACACAGTGGATCTGGGAATGTTGAATTCTCTAACGATTTCCGAAATGGCATGACCCATGCGTCTAGCTCCAACTAACATTCCGCGTTCAAAGTCTGTTAATTCACGTCGTGCGGTCATCATCACGTTAAAACCTCTTCACATGAATAACTTGAACAGAAATGAAAGCTCTGTAAAAGCACTGCGCATTTATACCTGTTCTATGCGATGCTACTGCCATCTGAAAATTTGCATATTGCTATCCCATGACTTTTGTCACTTCAGTGTATATATATATATATATATATATATATATATATATATATATATATATATATATATATATATTGAAGAAGATGTTCCTTAAACTAGTGCATGTAATATTTTGGCAAATTTGAGCTTTTATAACATTATTTTTGCTGTTTATTTTGCTATATTACTAACATTGGAGTTCAATCACACATTTGTTGAAATATATTTAACAGAATTAAATGAATTAACAAGCATTAATCGGTGTTTCTGAGACATATTTGGAATAAATGTCAACAAAATTGAATTGTAAGACAGCCACATACGTCACATACAGTAAAATGGAGATATTAAAAAAAGGGGGGGGGGGATTTTGCTCCATACTTTTCAAAAAAAAAAAAAAACCTCCATTTTTTTTTCAAATTCAATTCTTATGTCTTGATTTCAGCAAGAAAGGAAAAATAAATAAAAATTAAAAAAACGATTTTAACTTATTTTTTTATAATTTGTATGGAAAATTTCGGAGGGGGCTGCAGCCCTATCAGCCCACTCCCAGAGTACGCCACTGTACAAATGCAAAATTTGAGTAAACGCATGCGTATAAAATTAATTACATTACTAGAATTCTAGATGGGGAAAAGAAAACAATGACTTGATACTTTTCACCGTAAGGAACAGAAAAGCTACAAAACCCTTCAAGTGAATCACGCAACAAACGATTATGTCATTGCTGCAAATAAACGATGATTTAAAAGAGCCTCCTTTAATGATGAATTAAATGGAGGCACAAAAAAGCTCCAAAGCATGTTATCCTTCTATCCAGTTCAAAAACCACGCATTTCCCCTTTTGTAAAGAACTTCGTTTCTTTAAACGCACATCCTGCTTATTCTACTCCGTGCCAGCTTCCGTAACTACGTATATGAATTGTAACGTTATGTTCGCAAGCCTGAATGCTAGTAAGAAAACACAGAACTGGAGGGATTAAGACGAGAGAAAAGAAATGACTCATATCCTTGCAGCAAGCTTGTTTGCCCAGCAATCCAAAAGAGCTGCCCTACTTCATATCAAACTTTAAAACATTTAGGAAAAAACTACAATTTTTAGATTTTTTTTTTTTTTTAATCGACAAAATGCTCACAATTAAATCCCATCAGCCTTTCGAGGGATTTACTCCTGCCCCTCATCACCTGGAGTTCATATTTTGATTAATACCACAGAAAAGTATCCCTAGACCAGAACGGGAGTCTTTAACTTTAGGGAAAATGAATTGCTAAAAAAATTTTTTTTTTCAAGTTAACAAGCCCTATTTTACTTATACGGGCGATTCTCTGTAAACTGGTAATTGGCTGTCCGGACTGAGTATTTTAAAAATAATAAAGTGTAATAAAGTAATTATCGCTCTTAATACAAGTAAAGCATTAATACTTTGTGGCCCAATTGTATTTAGAGTGATAACAATTTAATTTTTTTTTCTAGAAATTTTCTAAGGGCCAAAAACACAGTCTCCTGGCTGTCCCAATCCCATAGTTAAACTGTTAAAGATAGTATTTCAAAAAATCTATTAGCACTACACAAATTTGGCAATTAATATCTAAAAATAGAATAATGAAGCTGTATTTTCCTTATGAAATAAGGTATAATTACGTATTTCTAAAACTTAAAATTGTCATGTAAATTCTGTCCGGAGTTTTTTCAAACAGTCCCCTGCAACAAATTCAAAGCTGTAATACGAAAAATCTATTACATTTGCAAATTCTTTTTAGTATGAAGTTTAAAGTAATCAGTGTGAATTTGCCGAAATCGCCGAGAACGGTGTTGAAACGCTACTTTGCTTAGTGTGAGAGCCACATTTGTGATGAAAGTATGCATCAGGGTCGTTGCGAAAACAGTCCTCTGGGAAGTGATTTTATTAATATCAATTAATTTAATTATAAAACATATTAGTTATTATGTCCAAGATTTGTGCCTAAATTTATGGGTAGTCTTGTAACTAATTATGTTCCAATAGTTTTGCAGATATTACGCAACAAAGAGCAAAAACACATTCACCTGGCACAGTCCCCTGCCTAGTTATACTAGGCGGGGGACTTACCCCTTATCATCATTTATCAGAAAAACACAAGCTTCAATTGGCCCTCTTTCAAACCAAACTAATAGATTCATTTTCTGAGCAATAGTATTATAATTATACGAACATTTCAAAAAACCGAGCCCGGACAGATTTCGGGTGAAAAATGACGAGTTTACAGAGAATCGCCCATACAACAATATAGATAGAAAAGAAATGTTTTGACAACGCTCCTTATGCTCTGAAACAATTCAATTTCAACTGTTGTATTTCACGGCAACAAACTGACAATCCACCATAACAGGGTATCAAATAAAAGAATATCAATACATTTCAAAAGCAAAATTATTCATTCTTCTACCGACAAACACCTCACTTGAATCGTTCAGAAGTTACTTGTATCGTTATTTTTTCAGAAAGGGCACAAGTCCAATGTATTCCCACTGGACTTGTGCCCTTTCTGAAATAATCGATTCACTTAATATTTCTGATTCGTAACTCTAAAGTACCGCTTATGAATCCTCAGTGAGCAAGAAATTGCCATTTTTCCAAGAGAAAATTTAAGTAAATCGTTCCTATCGTTTTAATTTTTATTCATGAATTTATTGGAAAAAAAAATGATTTTCTTCCCAAAACTAATGAAACACAATAAAAGACTTGATTAGTAAAAATTACGAAACACTTTGTATAACTTACATATCTCACACTTGCTACAAAAGTGCCACAACTTAAAAATTGTGATTTTTGAGTTATGACCGTCATTAGATGTAGTTTACACGTCTCTACCAATCTTCAAAAGATCCAGAAGTTGCATTGAAAAATCAGCAGCTAAAGGGCCGTTATGGCGTTTTGTTGTTATCAAGATGCGTAGGATCCCTTCCACTGAAATGCCACATGTTGAGTTGTCGTCCAGCCGTCGTAGAGTAACGTGCGTAACTAACGATCATAGTTTGAGATGTATCGGTCTTCATATTGACAAATTCAAAAATACTAAAATATACCGAGTCAGCCCGGGAACAGTTTTTTGCAATTCCTGGAAAACGTAGTTTTTTTGAGTTGTGGCACTTTTGTAGCAAGGGTGCGATATAATGCTTACAATACGAAAATGGGAAACGATTTTTAATTTGAAAAATTATAAAAACTACATCTTTTTTTCCACCTCCGTGCAACAAGCAATAATGCAAAGTATCATTCTCTAGTTTTCATCTTGCATCAAGGCTTCTTTCTCATTCGAATTATTTTTTTAATCAAATCACACGCTATTCCAAAGGCATCAAATAATTCTTGCACATCAACTTCAACTGCACTTTCTTTTTCTTAAGCATATTATTCCTCTATAACTGATAAAAGATTCATCATCAAGTGACAGTTCATTTGAATGCACTCAACGAGATTAACGTAATCCTGTGAGACGAAACCTAAAGATTATCATCAGAATTGCTTCAGTGGACACATTCAGAGGAAAATATCTTGTCGCCAAAATCTTACAAACCGCTAAATAAGAGACCAGAACTAATAATTGAAATATATAACCAAATTAACTAGCCGTGCCTATAGTGTGTTCGATGCTAGTGATGCTGCATTAAGCGAAGTATTCCTGTACGCATGTACTTAAATACCAATACCCGAACTTAGTGTCGTTTATGTAAAAAGCGGCCGGTTGCCACTTTCCTCTCCATACTAGCCACGTGGTGAGTGACTATTTTCAGGTCTATTAGAACCGTTTCTTGCCAAAAACAGATGAAAGTTTTCTTCATTTGTACTAGTTATCGTCAAATTTTAAATTTTGGCACTTACAACCTGAGTTCAAAAGGAGTAAAAAAAAGTGAAATCTTTGGTATTTTACTCTGTTCTATCGAAATTAAGACATAACTATACAAAAGAGTCTAATATTACATAGAACTATGAAAAAAGTTTATCCACAAGTGAACTATCAGAATGCAAATCATCTTTTATCGCAGCAGGATTTCATCAAATTATCGGTATCAATTTTTCATTCATTTTGGAAACTTCTGAAACCAATTTCTAGAAACCCGCTGTAACAAATCTCCCCCGAATCTAGTTCTCTCTACAACTGAACCAAGAACAACAGGGATATTTTAAAATTTTAAGCAACAATAATTACTTATTGTGTAAGGCGTGATCCAACATATTTCGAAGAGCGCTTTGTATAAAAAATGCCGAGAGTTCTATTTTTTAACCCATTTATGCCCAGTAGCCTTAAAACGGGAAACTTGTTAGTTACTACATAAAAAAAACCGTAATGGGTATATCATTTTACTAAAGCTGTTTTTCACAAGTTAAATAGTCCTTGTTGAGAAAACCAGTTACAGCCACTAGTTGGATATCAGAGTTTATTTATTGACAGCTATGTTCAGACAGATCAGTCAAGCAACGATCCAGCATGGGTAGACTCAGAAAGTAAGTTTTTTTTGCGCACTTATTTTTCATAAAATTAAACTATTTTTAAATGATTTGCGTAAAATTTTTCACAGATGCCTTCTGTAATGTTACTTTGCACAAGTAAAATCAAAGTATGGTCGTATTTTGCTCACATATCTACAAAATGTCCCATAAACAGGACGTTAAATAACTTAATAAATATGGCAACGGCGAACTATTTTAAGCCTAAAATGTATGTGAACCATTCCAAGTAAGAGTTTTAAGCAGATAATAATTGAAAAAAAAAAAAAACCTTGGACATAAATGGGTTAATTTCGCGATCAAGCTGTAACACTGAGTTTGAAATTACTTCTATTGACAAAACTAGTTATTACAAATGGCGGCTCGATATTTCTACTAATAAAACAAAAGTTTGATAGAAACTGAATGGCAAACATCCGACTTAATTGCTAAATCAATTTTACTCGTCAAGTTTTCATGAAAACAAAAACAAAAAAGCTGCTACGCAACGAAACAATGCCGACTCTTGCGCCTGGCCAAACGAAAATCAATAAACAAACATTTTTAAAAATTCTGGGGATTTAATTACTTTTGAATGTTGTCTAAAAAAAATTTTTTTTTGATACTTTGAAAAGCACTGAAAATTTCCTAAAAATTACCTTATTGTTTCATTCAAATAAAAGTTCCAGACAATAAAAAAGTGGGTACTAATTTAGAAGTGTCTACCAACTATTAAACTAGATGAAATAAAATTTTCAACTTTCAAGTTTAAAGAAAAGATTCCCCATCTTTGAATTAGGAGGAAAGGTTCATGAAACTATGGAAGAATGGACATAAAAAGATACAAGAGCTTGGTCAAAATCCAAAATGGTAATTTATGTGAAAAAACCACTTTGATACATATAAAAGATAAAAAGAAAAAAAGGGGAAAAAAGGAAAAGGGAAAAAAGGTTAACAGTGACAGGGACTAAAACGAAAGAGCTTTGTAAAAAAGTATACATTCTTTTCTTACATTCTGCAGTCAAATCAAAGTCAATTACAGGTTTAGACAACTGGTCTATTATTAGATGCGTAAGGAAATTTCTTCTTTAGCAGCAACTGTTATTACTGCATGCGGTACGGATTTGAGGAACGCTTCTATTCAAGGTCAATCCATTTCAGGGTCAAACTTTCACGTGTGCTCCGCTCATCTGCCGGGTATCCGCACGCTTGATGGGAGGATGAATTTGCCGGAAACCTAACCAAATCCTTTTTTTATTTTAATAAAACGGAACTTTTTTTTTCTTTTTTTGCAATGGAATGTTAAGATCCAAGGATAAATTTAACATTTGAACAAAAAAAAAAAAAAAATCAGAAATTTTCAGTAAAGATACATGGAGGGAAATTATAAATGTTCTGTTGAAAAAAATTGTATGAAACATTCAAGACAATTACAACAGAAAATAAGGTTCAGCAACTAAAAACAACAAAAATTTGAAAATTAGGAATGTCAGAAAATCAAAGACAAAATACGAAAAACGTTGAGATTTTATGCATTTGGTTTTGACGAAAAGTTAAATTAGCAACGAAAATTATCTGAGCAGCTAGTAGTTAACTAGAAAATGTACAGGATAATAAGAAATATTATTGCTAATAAAATTACATTTGCAGGTGAAATTTGAGCGTATTTTTAAGTATACAAGCCTTGATTCAGAACTTAATTTTATTGACAATGCTACAGCCCAGGCCCACGTTTGAGAAAAGAACTTTAAGTCAGACAATAAAATAGATAAATAATAAAAATATTATTGTAAGCTAAAAAGATTTAAATGTGTCCGTGATGTTGTACACGTACAAACGCTATCCAAATTACGAATATTCGGGCATACGAAATTGCAGTGGCGTTAAAAATTTATTTTCTACAATATCTTCACAAATCCGAGTTTCATTCTAAATTTATATCTCCTTACCGTTCCAGCTTTTACGAACTGCAAGTCTTTTAATGTTATTTACTTTTTTTTTTGTCATGTTTCCTTTGTGGAAACCTTATTTTTCCTCACCAGCAGTTGGAAATTTAAGAGTAGTTTTGAAACACGTGCTCCAAATTTTATACTTGGAACATTTTTACGTTTTATTGTCCTTTTGTGATCATATCGTATATCATGGTTGATTGCAAAAGAGTAGCAGTGATAAAGCATCACTTCTTTTCCAGAGCAACATTTCCCCTCACGAACAGAAAATTATGAACAGTGAATAGTTTCTAAGAACTTAACTCGTTTGCAAGACTTTATGTCAGTATATTATGTGACTGAGAAACCGAAATTGAAGAATGTCAGCATTCACCGACATTTACCAGATTTTAGTTTTTTACAGTTACATATTTAAAAAGAATGCCTTTAGCCAGATGTTCTCTTCGTCCATGGCACCACGAAACCCGACTTGAAAACGCATCAGCTCTAACGACACCACGAAAAAAAAAACCTTTTAATGATATATTTAACGATGGTAATGATGTATTTACGTATTGTGCTATGTATTTATTAATTTTCTGTAATTTTTGCGGACTACTATTTAGCTTTCATTACTTAACATTGTTATTTTAGGCTGTGGTCGTAAAAATTGAGAAAATAATGTTTATTAATAACAGTTACCAAATTTTTAAGTCTTATTTGAACTTAAACAATAAGCAAGATCATTCTTCAAATGAGTTGCATAATCATGGCGTATTTGGATTTTTAATAACAATGCGAGAATGTGCAAAAGTCCGCGGATCTCATCTTGAGAAACCTTTTACATAGTCCGGGAGCCAGCGACATATTTTGGTCGGTCATTTCATATCGGCTAATTTTCATTTCTGTAGTAGATATGATGATTTTATGAAGCCTCGTGGACTTCAGCTGGGGTACCGTGGCAACGGCAGCCTCCCAAGTGTGTTTAAAAAAATTAAAAAATAAGTGAAATTACACCGGCTGAAACTTCGTTTATTATCTAAATTATATCCTGTAGAAAAGAACATAAATATTCAGCTGGCTCGAAAGTGGTGGATCAGCTGACTGCATAAACATGTATTTTTTTTTCTAGTCATTCTAAATCGATTGAAAATTTAGCATGTTAAAGTTTGAATAATACATAAAACAGAAAAAATATTCAGCTGGCTATATGTGGGTGGAAAACCCTTCAGCTAAAGCAATAAATAGTGCGTCGTGTGGATTAAGTCTAAACGCCGCGCGTACTATTTATTGCGACAGCTGAAGGGTTTTCTATCCACAAAAAGCCAGCTGAATTTTTTTCTATCTTAATTATTATTCAAGCTGTAACGTGCTAAATTTTCAATCGATTTGAAACGACTGAAAAAAATTGAAGGGAAAGGGGGGAAAAGATGAAAGTCACTTTTTCGTCAATTTTGAGATATTAGTGCTAACTAGGGGTTATGAAGGATTAATATCATCTGGTAGAACAACACGGGGGAAAAAAGATGAGAATCGACCGAAAGGTGCATGAAAACTCTATTAACTACAAAGGGAGTTACGAAAAATCAAACTTAGTTCTTCGTTTTTCTCGAAATCGCTTTTTGGTCACTTTCATCTTTTTTTCCCCTGGCCCTTCAAGTTTTCTGACATGTTTATACAGTCAGCTGACGTATAATCTACCTCTTATGAGCCAGCTGATTTCTTTTTTTTTTTTTTTGCTACAGGATATAATTTAAATAATAAACAAAGTTTCAGCCGGTAAGATTTCACTTTTTTTTTTCTTTTAACACACTTGGGAAGCTGCCGTTGCCTTACCACCACGGTGGAAGTCCACGAGGCTTAATAAAATCGTCATAACCAGGACTGCGGAGTCGGAGTCGAAGAGTCGGAGTCGGATTGATTTTGGACCAAAGGAGTCGGAGTCGCTGAAAAACATGTCGACTCCTACCACCTCCGATTTAGATGAAATTTTATGAAGGTGAAAGCATATCTTTGAAACTAACAGATACAAATTTTCAGAGTCCAATATCCAAATCTTAAGCATCTAGGATCATTAATAAGGGCTTCATTATGGCGGGTCTGCTTTGTGCAACGAATTGCTATGTTTGGGCTTATGCAAGTGAATAAAAAATATTTGCAGCAAAAATGCAATGTGTTAAAATAAAGCCTGACCATTTAACAAGAAAACTATTAGTTTTGTATGGAGTCAAATGACAAGAGCGGCACTTGTATTTTGCTCTGGAGAAAATGGACTTTTTGGGAGGTCACAGTGACCTCCGAGAATTGAGGTAAAGTTGATGAAATTACCTGCGAGAATTCTTGTGAAAATTGAACTTTTTGAGAGGTCACAATGACCTCCCATGACCTCCAACTGGGATACCCCAGCTTGCTATCCCCCCCCCCTAAAGTGAGTGCTGGTTACGACCATGAATAAAAATGATACTTTTAAAAATGGAGTCGGCCATTTTTCCTCCGACTTCGCAGCCCTGGTCGTAACGACAGAAATGAAAATTACCCGATATGAAATGGGTCACCGAAATTTGTCGCTGGCCCCTCCCGGACTAACAGGACTACAGATGGGTTCTAGCTTTTTATTGGTGTAAATTTTAGAGTTGTTTTATTTGTACGTTCGTCTTCTTTGTTATGACTTGCACGGCGTATCTCATGGATTTTTTTTAATCAATAAAACAAATCCTCAAATCTAATAATTGGAATAATTAAATTTTAAAATATTGCAAAAAAAAATGTTTTTCTTCATTGGATTGTAAAGGCACATGAAATCTTCGATGTGAACTTAGAAAAATTATTTATAAAAATATTTTTATTTTATTTATTTATATTTTTTTCACTAATTCATTTTTTTTTTTTTTTTTTTTTTTTTTGTAGTTGTGTAAAAGGTTGTGAACTGTAGGAAACATGTATAACAACAATGATTTTATTTTAATTTTCATTCAAGATAGCAAATACTTAAATCTAAATCTATTGACGTTGAAAAAACAGGGGGAGGGGGTCTGAACAAGAATCATTAGAAATGGGTCCAAAAGAAAGTAATTGAGAATATTATCTATGAGGCTTTTTTTCCAAAACTTTGAATATACAAGTCCTGGGAAATTTTTAACGCCTCAAAAAACGTTGAAAATTGGATACAATCCTAAAAAATTGAGTTTCATGTACTTTCACACCTTCTATTTCAAACAAAAATTTAGCACCGTAAAATTAAAAAGTAAAGTGAACTGGAAATTTAAACAACTTTTTTTAGCATAAAATATCAAACATTCTATATAAAGTTATTTTTCTGCTATCGTCTATATCTTCCATTTCGGCAATTAACAAGTTGGTTTTTTATGGAATGGATCAAAATTGGTTCCTTCATGGTTCACAATGGTTCGTACATCACACCTTTAAAATTAATTTCACTACTCTAAAAATATCAAGGACAAAGGATTCCATGCATTGAAAAAAAACATTAGTTGTATCACTAAAGCATTCTTAAACACTTTTTTGAGAAACATCTCGTTTTAATTCATGTATTCTACAAACACAACGTTGCAGCACACGATTGTAATTTTCCTTCGGGACATTTAAGAAAGCTTTCTCAATTTGGAAATTTAGCAAAGAAATTTCAAATTTAGAGGTTGTGCAGTTATTAAACGAGCATAATAAAGCTTATTAATACAAATTATATAAAGATGGTCATCTCCCGAAAGCCCCCACCTCTCTTTTAAAGGCAAACCATTTAAAACAGATCGTAAAAATTCTAATGCAATGACTCTTCCCCCCATGTGAAATCCCCTCAATTACATATGTTAAAAAATAGTCAATATAATTAAGAAGCCAAATAATTAGTCATTACAATCACAAACAAATTCAATGAAATTCGCAATGAAAAAACTGAAATTAAGAAAACAAAATCGGTTCCATACCGAGAAAAATCGATCCCCACTGCTTATTTTCAACAATTAAGGGAACGGCTCCGAGTTCCGATGTTAATAAACATTCATGATATAGTAAAATTAGAATAAGAGGTTATAACCTCCATCTCACATGAAGAATTTAAAATTACATGCATATGTGTATTAGGACTGCGACATCGATGTCAATGTTTTGGAAACATCGATGTTTTTGCTAAAACATCGATGTTTTTACCATCGATGTTTGGGGGTCGATGTTTTCCCAACATCGATGCTTTGGGTTCGATGTTTTTTTCTATGTCGATGTTTTATAATCCAGCAAACAAAGCTTGATAAAAATGTGCGATATGCAGACGTATTAAGAAGTTTTCATCCTTAATCAGAAGTTTCAGTATTAATCTCATTAGAAAACATTTTCTATGATTATTATCGGTGTTTTGCTCTCGATGTTTCTAAAGCATTTCTAATTTGCTTTTGCCATTTTTTTAAATTTTATTTATTTCATTACTATTCTATATGTGAATGTTTTACATTTCAACAAAAAAACTTTCATAAAAATATGCGATAAATAAAAGTCATACAGTTAATCAACAGTTGCAGTATCTATCTCACTAAAAAAGTTTTCGAAAATTGACATCGATATCATACGATATGTTTTTCAGGAGACAAAAGATAAATCTAATTGAGTGATATGAAGAGGCACAATGTATTGGGGAGTTACTGTATTACTGTACATTTAAATGTGTAAGTAATTTTTCTAAAAACAGTTCGATGTTTTGAAACATCGATGTTTGAAAACATCGATGTTTTTTGTCGATGTATCAATACCATCGATGTCTTAAAACATCGATGTTTTGCCTTCGATGTCGTACCCCTAATGTGTATACATTTATTATGTTAACCACGCCCCCTATCACAAATTTCTCACTACGCAGCAGCTAGAAAAACAAACTGCCTTGTTTTACACAGTATGAAGAAAATATCTTGTAAAAGCATCACAAAATTAGTAGCAAAGGTGCAAAAAGGGAGTTTCGGGGGTCAATTAAGAGGAACTCTTGGATTCAATTGTTGTTGACAATCGTAATATGGTATTTAATATGCATGTAAACACCGGTACAAGCAATCCTACTACGCCAGTGATGGCTCGTCTGTTTTAAACAAATCGCATAAATATTGCAATGTGGATATTGTTATTGCGTTTCGAACTGGCATAAAAAAGAAAAAAAAATCTTATCAAAACGAGAAACATGAAAATAAAGATTTTTAAGGGTAAAGGAAATTTTCTAAGTGGTAAATCAACAGACAAGAAACTACACAAATGAGCACGAAAAAACCAAAAACAAACCCGCATTACAAGTTCTAAAAGTATTTAACATTTACTAACGTGTTGATTTCACGTCATTAAAAAGTGTAATTAAAGAAGTATGAACAAAATGTCTGCAAGGTAATATGCTGCATTTACGTTGCCTAAAAATAAGAAGCATTTGTGCAAAAGAAATATTTAGTTTCAGATTACTGCATAAATGGAAAGATGTGATTTTCTATTACGCACTGAAGCATTTACGACTTAGAACAAAAATAAATAAAATATCCTTGTACGAGCTTCTCCCACGTGTTTCTAATGTTAATCTCAAAAATGACGAATGATTATTTAAGACGAATATAGCTTCCAGCTGTAGTTATCTACTTTGTATTGCAGTTATTTTCATGCAGAAACGTTCGAAAAAAAAATTGCACATGAATGTAGGCTTACTCGCAATCGTAAACAAAAACAATGCTCAGCGAAATGAAGTCGACGCACTTAAAACCCAGTATCGGTAAGTCGTCCTTTTAAATCATTTTAAGCAGCAGCAACTAATAAGGAGCCAGATACGATGCAGTTCTTAAAAAGCACAATTAAACACAAATTTGGACTCAACAAAATATCGATTTACTAAATATTTTCATACATTAAGCCTATCGGTGCCACAAAAATAAGTTTTCTAGCAGACGATAATTTTTATGATGAAAATGGTGGCCAAATACCGAGCAAAAGAATAATAATAATGTTTAAAAGACAAAAACCAGCTCGAAAGCAGGGAATATAGAAGATAAATAATTTTAAGAATTGCACTTGGAGCGGTATTTTCCAGAATTTGGGGATATTGTTGACTAAAGTGAAAACGCACATAAACGATAACTCACCCCATAAACCAATCCACAGTGTCCCGAAGATATTCCGGTAGCCTATCCAGCTTGGAAGAAGATTCGAGGCAAACACTTTGGTAAAGATGAGAAATGGAAGCAACAATGACTCAAAAACCAGCTGTTAGACTTGCTTGCTTCGCGATGTCAACAGAGCAACGCGTAAACCTCAACTCAACATGGCCGACACTATCACTCTGCGCAAGAAACAGAGGGACATTGCGTCAATAGGTGGCGATAAGATCGCGCGCTAATCCATGTACGTTCCCTGCTAGGATATTTAGATTATTTTTATGCTATATACAGCGACGGGATGGGAAAGAGTTACTGAACTCGTGTAGGTTGTTAAGGTGGATACAATTTTGCTTTACTAATGACACGTGCCGGGCTTTGTTTCTTTCTTCTTTTTTTTTTTCTTCGCCCTTTGGGAGGGAAGCTTTTGATCAATAGCAGCGAGAATGAATTTGAAAATAACTTTATAAAATTCGGATTCGTGACAGAAATAAACTTGCAAGGTAGAATTATGATTGGACCTTAAGAGTTAAGCTTAAAACCAGTTTAAAAAAAGGAACAATAATTTTCTGACAGAAATTTGGCATTTTTGCTGAGCGTCAAACTATTTACTTCAGTATCGAAAACTGTTTTTATTCTTGTACTTCGTGATTTTAAGCGACATTTTTTACACACAATAAAAGATGTTTATTTGATATTATCACCCAGAAAGTAAAAGAAATCTAGTTATGCGTTTCGAAACATTATTAGAAGCATAACTGGAACAAGTAGATTGACTATACATTAGTTTAAAAATAAATGAATGAATAAAAATAATTTAAAAAATTAAAATGTCTGTAACAAGTTTTGAAAAAAATATATTTCAAGTATTTAATGCTTTTTTAAATACAGGGAATTTTCTGTTTTTCAGTCTAATATTTTCTTTGGATTTTGATTAGTAAGCTATTATAGTCATATTAAAAATTACAGTTTTTGAATTATTATTTTCAAAAATTAAAAAGGATGGTTTTGCTTTTCCATTCACTTAATTTATTTCAAACATCCAAATTTTAGCATATTTGTTTAACATTTACGGAGCCACAGCATCCTACAAACAAATTAGGTGTTTATTTATTTATTTACTAACTCTTTTTCCTTTCTTTTTTTAAGGTATACGTTACAGATAAAGAATGCCAATCATATAAGTAACAGCTTATTCGTACAAGTAGCATTTGACATTACACATAAGTAATTCGCTTTTGATGAATGTTAAAGAGAGTTGTAAGTTTAACAATTAACTGACATGAAATTAAAATATATTTTCATGGTTTATAATTCATTAATTTTATAATTTCTTAGGTTAAGATGATTTTTTACTTTAAATTCTTACTGTGTTAAAAGTTATTATCTCTTTTTCTGGGGTGGGGGTGGGGTACTTTATTCTATTCTTCTAAGTATGCAGTTTCTCTTTTTTTTCTATTTTAGTCGTTTAGGACACAAAATGATCTGTAGGTGGCGCCACAAGAATCACACTAATTAGGAGAGCGGGAAAATGACTGACGTCATTTTTCTTCTTTTTTTTCTACTTTCCACCTAGTACGAAGAATCAAAATGCATCGGTGTAATTCTATTTTTCCCTTAGTTTTCATGCAAATAGCAAATACGCAAAGGACATTTTGCTCTTTAATAGAGTTTGCGGCTTCAATTCTAACGAAAGAAGTTCGGGTCTTCAAAATTTACTTTCATATATGAAAAGCATGAATTCTGTCAAATATAAAAAATTGCGAAAAATTGGAAAGAAGTAAAGGAGCTCAGCGTACATGCAAATTAAGCACTTCTTTTAGCATAAAATAGTGCAGGAAATGTTCTATTCTTCATTTCGCTATTAAATCAGGGGAACATGAGCACTACCCTAAACTGATATCTGCACCATGTATCAATCGCCCTCTGGCACCCCGGATTAAATACCGAAAGTTGTGTTTAAATTGATAAAAATTTTACGCATGAATAAAAGAAACTTCGCTTCTTGTGAATAAAAGCAGTGGCGGTTTATGGCGCGAGCAAAAAGGGGGTAGTTACCCCACCTAGGAATGGGAAGGGGTTTTTTGATTTATGTATTTTTATTATGTATCTATTTTTTTTTTTTTTTAATTCTTTTTTTTTTAAACCCGAAAATGTTCTTAGTTTAGTGTTTTATGTTGTAGTAGTTTCTAAAAAGCAAGAATGAAGAGTTTAATATATTTTTTAAAAAAAATTAAGAACAAATGAAGGGGCAAGTGGATAAAGGTAATATGTGACAATTTTAGTTTTACTTACTTTTTACCATGGATGAAGGTGTTAAGGCAATAATTTTTTTTTTTTTTTGAAAGCTTTTTCTAGAAATTAAAAACATTGTCCCATTTCACCTTTATTCACTTGCCCCTTCAATTGTGTTTGTGAGTTAACACAATTGAATATACACTAATTTGAATTTGTGTAAATCGGCGAAATTCAAATGACACACATCACTTGCCCCTTCAAATATAAGTTAGCAATAAACTGAAATATACACATTGAAAAATAGAAAATTTTGAAGGTAAGGTTACCTTTCCATGCCTGTAGTTTTTGAAGAAATAGGTGCTGGGCTCATTTTCTCAAAAACTTCCAAAAGACCTAACAAGTCCGTTTTTACATTTCGTTCCATTTCTCTTTTTTAAAAAAGTTTAATTTATTGTACTGTGACCAATAATGGTGCTCAATAGCCCGCAAATTGTACAAATAGCTTGTGTTTTGATTTGCCTTTACTAAACTACTTTTTTTAGATCTGGTTTTATTTTCTTGTTCATACAATTGAGTGCCTCCCCCATTCTCTAGTGAATGAGTGCTGTATCAACGCGTATACGAGAAAACGCTCAAACCTGTAATTTGCCGGCAAGTTGTGTATATTGTATTTTTCTTTAATGTGGATTTGTGTTGTGATTGCGGAATTGGGGAAATAGCAATGTGGTTATAGTTTTTTATTCTTTCTTCTTTCGCTGAATCGTGCTTTGTAATTTGGAGCGTTTTTTTCTTTAATCGAAACCAGCGGAATTTGCTTATGGGTTATTCCATGTCAAGTGATACAAAGTTTTTTCCCCCTCACATTTTTGTATTTCTTTGAAATTGGGCTCATCAATTATACCCTACTAGGTAATCAAAAGTCCCAATTTTTAGATTTTTATCTCTTTTATTTTTTTATTTATGAGACTTTGATTTTTGGAAAATACCCCTTTTTTTTTCACAAATGCTTGAACATAAAAGGGACCATAACTCAGCACCAAGCATAGGAAGAACGATTTGGCAAATGACATTTTAAAGTGCGTTAATTGTTGTTTAATCTGATATGCAACATGGCTAATTTTATAAAAAAATTGTTTTTTTTTTTAAATTAAATATAAATTTAAAAGTTAAATTTCTCTGAAAACATATAATGATTTTTTGAAAAAAATTCTCAAAATTCTTGTGTATTTTACCTTTGTTTGAAAAAATTTTAAGTTGGGATCTCAATGAGATCATATTTTTAATTAAACTGTATAGGGAAAAAATGATATTTTTTAGATTCTATTTATTTAAATAGGAAGTTCTTTTGCTTTTGATGGGCTAAAAAGTAATAAGTAAACATGACTATGCTTGAAGTGAGCTGGCATGAGCTTGTAGATTGATCAAGTTCACCAATCTACAAGCTCTCTCTTTTCTCCTTTCTGTTCTTTTATCTTTTTTTAGTATTTTAAGTATCGATCTTAGTAGAGTTGAAGAAAAAGTCAGAAGAGACTACTTTAAGTTCACTACGAAGAAATATGTATCATTCTTTTTGCATTAAGAGAAATTATTTTTTTTATTACTAAAAAATGGACCAATAACTTTCGGCTGTACAGTAAAGTATTCAATTTCTGGTGTCGAAATGCAAATCGCTCTAGTTGCGACCACTAAATACCTTACCATATAAAAGCAAATTATTACACATGCATAGTTTATGTCTCCGAAGCCTTAATTGCCTAATTAGCAACACTAATGATTTGTTTAGATAAAAGTAGAATATCGATGCAGTTCCTTTTAATTTGCTCCGAAACCAAATCGGTTTAGTAGAGATCTGCGATTATCATTTTTTGATTACTTATTGAATTTTGTACGCCAATCTACATAAACAGTGTTGTGTAGAAGTAGCTGAAAGTATAAGACACGTCATGGGATGCCTACCTAGAGGGCGTCATTGCGCAGATTGCGCCATTGAAATTTTTAAATGAAGTATAAAGTTAAACTGTGAAGAGATGGCGGGTCGACTAGAAGCGGAAACTAACCACTTCATTTGAAAATAGGTTGGGGTTAGCGAGAACTCACTTCACTGCTTTCGCAGATCCCACCTATTTCAAAATGAAGTGGTCCGTTTTCGCCTTCCAGTCGACCCGCCCGTCATCTCTTCGCGGTTTAACTATACCTGTATTTCTTTTGTTTCAGCGGGGGAGACGGCACTCACTCTTTGGGAGTCTCTATATTATTTAGGGGGTAAGCCTCTGCTCTTGGGAGGGGGTGTGCTTCCAGCTGTAGGGGAGACTGGGGACGGTTGTGACGCGGGGCGGTTGTGACAGTTGTCATATTAGCTAAACCATAATTAATACCTGGTTGAAGCAAAGAGAGAGAGTATCAGCATGTTTGTCTGAATGTCTGTCAAAGCATTGCGGTAGCCATCGAGCGACATTAACGCTAGCAGAGGGGTTGGTTACTTTTTAACAGTCAAAAGTAAGTTTTTTTGTTCGATGTCTTTTAGTAATTCCTGTTGAATGGGTACAGATAGAGAAATGAAAGTTTTCTCCCCGTTAGTAGTGAACCTTAATAGTGAAATAGCAGTGATTACTTTTTATGTAGGCTATTTTGTATTGCCATGGCGATTGCTGTTTTCAAAAGTAGTGGGTTGGGGTCGGTTGTGACAAATTGCGTGGGGACGGTTGTGACACGAGTAAAACATGTTTTCATCATATTTGATGCCCATAATACGCTTGGAGAAGACAGAAATGGGGCAGTGTGACCTAATGAAATATAAAAAAGCTTATAAAGAAGTGAAACTTTTTTTTCTTTCGGACAGCTTCGGAAATGCAACGTTAATCGTAAGTCTTTGCTACGAAACATTCATTCGTAAACGCGATGGAGCCGGCCGGCGCTGTCACAATGAAAACAACGTGTGCATAGGTTATATTGCTCATAATAAAGTGCTTTTGAGCTTACACATACGCTGAAAGCAGATATGAGAATAAAATGGCTACTGAGAAATGGTTCCGTTCATTTATGAATAGAAATGTTTCACGTTTGTTCGTGTAGCTCATGCAACCAGCCTTTCAAGAGTAACAAGCTTCAATAAAACAAATAAATGTGGAATCTTTCCTTGATACTTGAGAGTTGTTTTGAACAGACACGGTTATGACCCACAGGATGTGCATAATGTTGCCAAAACAGACGTTACGAAATTCCAAAAACCTGATATTTTTGCAAGACTTGGTATAAGACTACTTCAACTGTACGAGGCACATTGTTAAATGTTAAACTTTCCCAGATGAAGGTTATGTTGAATTACTTTTAGTATTACTTGAAATTAAAAGTGATCTAGACTGTTTTGCTGTATTTTTGAACTTGTCACAACCGACCCCAAGCACTGTCACAACCGCCCCTGGGGTGGGGTCGGTTGTTACATTTTTTCCTTTTTTTAAATTTGGTCCCGTGAGTTAACTATTGTACTTAGGGAGAAAATTTTAGTGTTTGTAAGCAGGCAAATAAACACTTTAACATAAAAACAACTTTAAACCAGCTCACAGGCATTGCTAAGAGATCTATGGGGGAGCAAATGAAAATTGCCACAACCGTACCCAGTCTCCCCTACACGTTGATTAAAAAATTAAATATGATACACTGAAACCGAAGAGAGAGAGCGAGCGAAAATGAGCGGCATCAAAGATTAAGAATAGAAAATCGGTACAGCAGAGCCCATGGAGATAAAAATGTTTAAGTTCAGAAATCCATTACTGCTGTTAAACCTATGGGAGAACAGCAATTGACTGAAGTTATAGGAACAGAGCATCCTTCGGTAAATATGATGTTTTTAATTGAATCCATAGAATGTACGTAATCACACACAAATTTGTTCCATAGACATCACCCAACTCAGAAAATGCAATGCACATTTTTTACAAGGCACCAAAACTGACATAGTCATTGTATACCGGCAGACCAAAGGTTTTTTTTTTTTTTGGCTTTTAGTGACTCCACTAGCAGGCCCGTCATTTAGGGGGGGGGGGCAGGGGGGTCAATTGCCCCTCCCCTGACTTTGAGAAATCAATGTATTTACATATAAGTGGGCGTGGTTTTTGTTGTTTTCTGGTGAAATGGTATTGTGTTTCTACCCTTTGCCCTCCCCCCTGCCCCTGGAAAACCTTGAAAAAACCGGCCTGTCCACTAATCACTGATAAAAACATCTAGTGTCACCACAAGATCGACCACTTCACTTATATCAGCTATAAGTGAATCCACTAGAGTCACTTGCACACTGGTATGTCTGTTAGTACATCTATGTCAGTTTTGGTGCCTTTCATCTATAGCAAACTTTAACCTTCACTGTGTTGTTAATAAGACAATCAAATGTATTTTTTGTTCTTTGACTTAAAACATGAGTTCGTGTTGAAAAAAAAAACTTTTAATAACGCAACACTTCACTTTCACACGTATTTTGAATTTAGTATCATTTTAAAAGTAGAATTACCAAATGTTCCAAATATTTACTGGTGAGCTTGCAAAAAAAAAAAAAAAAAAAACACGAAAACCAGGTCTGGGTGATAAGCATACTCGGACAATTTGGTGTATGTGGTAAAAAAGGCGCCCTCTGCGGACCTTGCAGTAATGATACTTACTTACAATAATAATAACACTACAATTAACAAAATAAAATAAAATCCCCGAAAACTAACTTTTCCGATAAACGAAATTTCGATTTAAGCGTTTCGGCTGAAATTTTTTATTTTTTGAAAATACATCCCATACAGATGCACATTCGTTCATAAAATAAGATGAAGTTAAAATACGCAACGAAAAATAGAATCGCTCCCCTTTTCGTCGCCTGAGCCAATGCCCTTCCCTTGTCACATGTCAAGTGTTTTTTTTTTTTTCGTAAGCATATTTTTACAAAAAAGATGTATAAGTTCACATTCTTTGTTACCCCTCCCTAACCATGTCACAAGTTTTCACAATTTCTGACCCCTCGAAGGGGGACATCATTCATCCCCTAGTGGATATTGCTGAACTTCTTTTTATGTTTTATTTTTTAAAAATCATTCAAATAAAATATAAAGCATAGAATTTATTAACAGAAGGTGCACCCTCGCCATTTACATATTAAGTAATATCCATCAGAACGAACTGTGTTATTTACCCGTTACCGCACAGTAATCTACAGTGAACTTTCACTTATGCGCCGGCCCAAGGGACCAACAGAAAAAGGCTCATAAGTGAAAGAAACGCATAAATGAAAAAGCCTATTTAACCCATTAATGCCTGACTTTTTTTCCAAAGATATTTTGTATACTGGTTACAAACAGTGTTTAATGGACAGGAAAAATAATAAAAAAAATATTATGTAAAAAATAATTTTTTTATTAAGGAAAGAAAAACCGTCCTTGAAAAGTTACAATAGACCCCAGAGGGTACATACTTTCTTTACTAAGTTTTTTTTTCTACCTACGATATAATATTTAAAAATACATTTTATAAGAAGAAATAAAATCAGCAATTAACATAAACTGGGAAGCTGGGAATAACTTTGAAAACTTAGCTTTTTTTCTTGAGATTGTGAACGCATTTTACAATGGTTATGTGCTGCAATCTGTTAATAACGAATGGAAACAATGCCAAGGTACTAATTGAACACTATTATTTGGTTGAAATGTTCGTTTTGGGGAAATTCAGACCGTTTTTTGGACCGTCCCTAAAAAGAGACGCTAGGCATTAATTGGTTAAAAAGCAGAAACAAAGTAAACTTTTCAGTGATAGTATAAATAAGAATGTAGCTATACATAATAGGTTGATATCAGTAACGGTTCAGCAATTAATCTAACTTTATGTAAATATTGTGATAAAAAGGAAACAAAAACTATAACATGCCTAAATAACAATCTATTTCCTTTTAACATAACAGACAGTCGTTTTTGCCGTTGAAATTAAAAATAAGAGTTTTTTCAAGTTTGCACAAATAAGAAAAGGGAGTTTCAGTTGATGAACTTTTTCTTCCCTTTGGCATGCACGGGTTCGCAACAGGATGCGCTAAACATATAAGATTATACCAGACTCTGAAATCTAATTCATGTTGAAAGAATGCCTTCCAAGAACAACGAACAAGAGAGATTAAGGAGGCATTTGAAGAAGAATACTATTTAAAAAAAAAAAACAAATTAACTTTTTTAAATGTTAAGAAAAAAATCGGCGTGTGAGTGAAATATTAAATTTTAGACCGACGCATAAAAAAATAAAACTATCCTTATTTTACTATGGAATGAGCCGGGACTACTGAAAAACGTCGTGTAAGTGAAAAAGGCGCATAAGTGAGAGTTCACTGTATTTATAGATCACCTCTTTTCAGACTCCTCACTGAAAACTATAGCTTTTCCTCATTTCTCATTCTTATTGGCTGGTTTCCTGTGGGAAAGTGGTTCAATAGGAAACCCGCCAATAAGACAATAAGAATAAGAAATGATAAAAATGTGTAGTTATCAGTGAGGAGTCTGAAAAGAGGTGATCTATAAATAGATCACTGGGCGGTAACGGGTTAATGTCGATACGAATGTGAAAGAAAACATCATCTTTTAGTTCCGAAGCCTTGGCTGAAATATTGAGTCGAATAAGATGTTCGATTGTTTAAGATTTAGAACAATGGTGTCCATTCATCTTATTTCATCCGAGGGCCACACCTTATATTAAAATAATTTTTGCGGGTCAGGACACGTATAAAATTTCAAAATGTTTGAATATTTTCTAAATAACTCGAGAATATGTGAAAAGGAAAAAGAATTATTAACCAAGAGTTGTTGTTATCATAACGTGATGCTTATTTCATTAAGTGTATATGTTTTCCAAAAACCAATTTCTTACTTACTATTTGGCTCCAAATTTGTGACATTGCGGATAGTTGCCGTTTTCAATTTCTAACATTGAGAAATACAACAGGACCACTCTAGCTTTGCGGGCCGCATGTGGCTCATGGACCGTAAGTTTTGCACTTCTGTTTTACAATGTGCATTGTCAAAGAAATCAGTACAGTTGCAGTCAGATTTTGTGACAGAATGTGACTTTATAGTACAGTGCCCGCCACTTATTTAAATCACATTTGTTCCGAGGATATTTGATTTCATTAAGCGGCTGATTTTATAAACCGGCACATATAAAATTACAAAAAGAAAAGGTTTTTAAAGTTTCAACAAATTAAAAAATTAATTAATCCCCCCCCTCCCCCTCAAGATATGCAATGCAATCCGCACCTGCAGCTTTGCTTCTTTTGGTCGTGTGGAATTTGTTATCTTAGTGCTAACTTCTTTCAAATATTGGGGAGAAAGAAAACTCTGGTTTTATTCAGACAAGAAAAAGCGTGTTTTCTTTTTCCCCCTGTTTTTAACCGAAAACTTAATTTATAAAACGGCGCTGATGATTTTATAAAAGGATGGTTTTAACATGTTTTGATATAGTAATGATTATGTTCTTCTAGATTAGAGTTCATAAAGCGACTGATTTTATAATCCAGTGATTTTATTACTGGCGGGTACTGTAGAATATAATATTAAGCTTGATTGGAGATGACGTGTTATTCTGTAGCAAGTTGAGCAGATTTTGTAAGCTCGATGTGCTCGGTTGAAAGATAAAACAGGAAAGTACAAAAATTTTCGATTTTACTCTTATCAACATTCTTCAAAGTTTTCAGTTTAAATTTCTTGTCGTTGAATTTTGGTACTATTTTCTGATGGGATTCTTCTAAGAAATGCTCAAATGCCTTACGTGTTTTGAATTAACAAGCTAAACAAATCTACTTTTCAGAGTATCAACATCAATTTTCCAGCATCAACTATAACTCACTCACGATTATCTGAGGCTCCAAATTGTTTCGAACATATATTTTTTAAACTTAAACTCATTCTCTCTGGGAACAAAAGTTTTTTTTTTTTTTTTTTTTTGCGAAAAAGAAAGTAGTTAATGGAAAAATATATTGAATTCTTTCTGTCCGACTGTTAGACATTTTGTTTTGTAAAAAAAAAAAAAAGGGTTTTTTTTAATAAGAACATTTTTATTTTTAATTCAAACCTTTTTCTTGCAAACATGTTTAAGTTGAATAAACAAATTATAGAACATAATTGAAAAGAATATGTCCCTCGACGCATAATTTTGAATTTGCATGGGTTTAAAAACTTCAGCTGAAATAAAAATGACTTTATATGATTCTTTACGCCTAATTTATATAAACCAAATATGAAACATACAAAAATATCTTGCTCAAAATTAATTCTGTTTTTTCATCGCTGACAATCAAAAAATAATAAAAATCTATATAAATTCGCTTAAATATTGAATTTTACAAATTTTGTGTAATAAGAAAATTATCTACTGTTTAGTTTTGCCAAAATAATAATAATAACAACAACAACAAATAGTAGTACTAAATATTTCGAATAAAATTAAAGTTTGGCGCCTCAATAATCAGTTATAGCAAAAATGAAATTGGATGACTTTTTCTTGTACTGCTTGAAACAAAGTAATATATATTCCGAATCGCTGCAATATTTTTGTTCTTTCGGTGCTAAAATATCATTTTTAGAGTGAAGTAGAGTCCCGAAAACTCTGCCGAATGTGTACCGAAAAATGGCCGAATTTGTGAAAGTACCCGGGTTATCGACATTTTCATGCAGGTTTTTTTTTTTTTTGGTTTTGCCAGGATGTGACCAAGTTTTCTGTATCCGGTGGGTTGACGAGTACCAAATTTTCGAGTACCAATAAATCGACTCTACGTTATTAGTTTTGTAGATAAATCAGGTTGAATTTCTCCTGCGAACTATTCAACAAAATATGCTTTTAAAACAGCCAAATATGCATGTTTTTTAAAATCATATTCTAGGTCAAAGAGATCTTTTGAATAAAGTTTGTTCGAAGAAAATCCGCTTCTTCGGTCAAAATGTATTAATGCTTCAAAATTCCCCGTAGACGCTGGTGTAGTCACTGTTCAAAATTGAACGAAAACTTCAAATCAAAAATTTCTCAGTATCACAAATCTGCCTTGAAATTTTTATGTTCTAATACATACTGTTTACATTTTTTTTCTGACTTAATTTTGATTCAGATATATTTTACGAGGTACCTTCATTTAATGCATTATCTTTTTTTTTTTTTCAATAAAAAATTAGACTGAAAAGGATAATACGCACAAGGCAAAGCACTTTGTTCTCTTTTTTATGGGGGGGGGGGGGTCGAAACATTGAGATTTTTGATTTAGTTATTTATTTTTTATTTCACAACAGATAAATATAAACCGTGGAACTTCTGAAAAGCATCAACCTTGTTAATAATAACGGGTGGGACAAGATGTGGAATTGATCGTAAGTCAAGAATACTGATTACTGAATGCAAATTTAGAGTATTATTTTTTTAATCAAACAATTGCTGCAGAAAGTGGATGACAATGAAGCTATGTGGCTTTTAAAAGCCGAAACATAATGAATTCTTTCACTTAATTCTTGTACTTAATTACATTTTATGATATTGTATGCATTCTGAGTTCTCTTCAAGGCGTATTTCGTTCATAAACGGTGAAGTAGTAACTATATAAGCAATTGATTGTGGTTCTCTAAAAAGCATGCATATAGGAGTGTTTAGTTTACTGAAGTACACTTTTATATCAAATAAATGAAAGTTAAAGCACTGCAAATCCATTTGTTCTCAACTTTCAATTATTCATATTTACAGTAACTTCAACGTAAAATAAATGATGAATATACCAACTACAGGGATTTATTACTAGTTAAATAACTGTAAAAGGTTTTTTTTTCTTTGGGAACCAGGCGGTACACATGTTGTACCATAAGTCTCATCTAGTTTAGAGGACGGGGTTGAAATTTTCACTCGAATCCTTTGAAGCCGGGGATTTTTCAAGGTTTCATACGTCAGGTACGACAGTTTATACCTTCTCTTTTCAATGGAAAAGAAATTTGTGGTTAAACTGTCGTACCACCTGGGTCGAAAGAAAAATTTCTATATGAACAGCCCGGATCCAAAAGGTTAAATTCCTTTTATCCTAATTTCGTGTTACATCTGTAATGAAAGACATCAAAGAATGAAACTCCAACACCAGAAATTAAATGTTTTGGTGGAATGGATTTCAGGTAATGCTTTGTCTGGGTGACTTATTTAATTTATTCAAATTACAGCATTTGAAATAAATTATACACTTTCAGATTCATTTAAAATGCATAATATTTGGCGCATTAATAATTGGTGCAGCTGCCACGAAGCTGAATGCAAGGCTGCAGATGTTTGCGCCCTCCGCCAAAGTATCGTATATCACAATTATATGGTTTTACAGTTTATGCCTTTTGAAGATAGTGAAATCAGTAACGATTAAAATGTTGTACACCTGCTGAATAGGAGAAAGCTAGCTATCGCGCAGGCCCTCGGGTCAAGGCAGGCATAGATATTCTGTACTGTGGAGTATCCTTGATTACAGGTTGCAACCATGGTCACAACAGTTATATGGGGATGCGGATGGCCCTTATCCTGGTAGAAAAGACATACAAAAAAAAAGTCAGACAGTGGTATTTCGCCCTTCAATCTTAAGGTTACGGTTTCTTCACAATACTTTCCCAGAAATTGATTTTGTATTCATATTAGCTGATTTTTTTTTTTTTTTTTTTTTTTTTCGCACAGAGTGATTCAAATTTTTTGTAAACTCCGATATTAAGAACTTTTGAACAAAGAAAACAAGACTTAAATTATCAAAGCAAAATAAATTGCAAGTTTAATTTCAGCGATTTAGCGCGATAAACTTTATTTTTAATTTTATTTTACTTATATATTTATTATTATTTAATTTATTTATTTATTTATTATTATTAATATTATTTTTTGCGTTTAAAACTAAATACTGTGTTCAAAACAAGCGGGATTAGTTTCTACATGAAGACAAATAAAGTGGAACTACCCAACCAACACTAAAAGAACTTGAAAAGTTAGAGCTGTCTAGTTAGGAGCTAATAAAAAGTGATCAGGCTTGAACGAATTTTAAGTGACAGTCGGCGCCGAGCACGGTGCGCATGCGCAATCAGTTCTTGCTTTAAAAACGACATTCGTACAAACGGTTATTATTTTTATTATTATTACTATTTATTTGTTTATTTACTTTTGCAGAGCTTATCGTTAAGTTTTTTTATTGATTTATTTATATTTTTATATACCGGTAAGAATTGAACAAAAACTGTCCTAATTAAACAAAGACAAGCAAATGACAAAAGACATTTTTTATGTTGTTGCTTTGTGTACTTTTTTTTTTTCATTTTCACTTTACTTTACGGCTAAAATCGGGATTTTTGTATTGAAAAGAAAAAGGCATATTGAACATTTTCTTCCGATATTTAAAAGTTTTCTGACTATTTTCAAATTGCTTTCATTTAATGCATGGTTTTTTTCCATAATGTGAAATAAAATACTGACATTCGCTTGGTTTGGTGATATTTTTTTCTTTTATGAAAGAATTTTTGAAGTTAGTATAGAAAGAATGTTACAAAATGAAAACAAAATGGATGATTTAGTAGAGTATTACGAACCACTAAAGGTCGACTAGCCACCGTTTTTCTAATTTCCCATATCATTCTTAAAACGTTGCATTCTTTCTTTTGCACCTCCATACAATTAGCTCGAGAGTTATGCATTTCAAAGGTGATCTGGTCAACACCTCATATCAGTTTGATGCGTCAACAAGCAAAGTGGCCGGAGGGAAAAACAAAAAGGGGTAATAAAACAGAATATAGAAGGAATAACGTTGTTGAGTCTTTACTAAGTAAACATTACTATTGCACTTAGTGCCACTGCCAGTGAGGTAATTTCTGAGAAGAACGTGAGATGCTTACTTTGACGAAACTACGGTGCCGTGAATTACAAAGAGTTGATCGATTTGTATTCACTTAAGTCAAACGAAACGTCTACTACTTCAAGTTGTCTCAGAAATTCTCTGGAACAGTGGTACTAAAATTTTTCCTAACTTTTAAACCCAACGCTTCACTTTTACTATGAGAAATCACTAGCAGTGTTCTATATAGACTAGAGTTTAGAGGTAATTAAAGATCGAAAAATATAAAGGGAAAAAATGATCATTGAAAGAAACAAATTGCCATTAATACCATCTCAAAGACTACTTCTTGGCCTTGCCCGCCATGATGCTTACAGAACATACTCTTCTACCCTTTTTGGATAATCGTGTCAAATGCATACCATAAAAGAAGTCCAAATTCCTCTCTTTTTTTTTCTTTTAAATACTTTTTTTTAACCTCATCACCAAATTATGAACCGTTCGTCATCAAACGTTTCGAATTACGGATAGCTTTAGTTTGTTTAAATAATTTGTGAATTGAATTCGTATTAAAAGTAATTCAAGCAATAAAAGCAGCCCTTTCTTATCCTAGAAAAAAAAAGTTGACATTGAGATACAACTTTTAAAAGAGCTGAGATAATTCTGCAGGATCCCGGGATCCCGTGGGATTGATTCCACTCATTCCCGAAATACCCGCGGGATTGAAACCCATAGGCGCCATATCTTTTAGCATTTTACTTTCAGTGCAAAACTTGAGGCTCTAAAAGTTAGTATCCAAAGATGAATATTTTCCTTTAGCTAATATTGTACCAATGTGGAAAAAAATCATAAGGAACAAAACAAAAAACAAATCACGTAAAAATCTTAAATAGTTTTTTCCTCTTTAAAGTAAATGTTCTTTATGAGTATCAGACTTTATAAATACCCCGCTCTTAGAATAACGGAGACATTTAAATCCAATTCCGCGATATACCAGAGTTTTACTTCACCTGAAAATTGTCTCTTTGGTTTGGTTGATCCTAGTAAATCTATTTAAGACACCAAATCCATGGTGCACCATTGTTACTCCTGTAATAAAGAAGTTTTCTTTCTAAAGGTTAAAATGACTTTTGAGGGATTTCTTTTCAATGCGCAGGAGTGTGTTTTCCAAGAAGTGAGGAAAGATTCATGGCTGGCTCCCTCTCAACTGACAGGTATTCTGCTAGGAAAGGGTCTCAAAACCTCTGAGCACAATAGGCAGACTGTGGATGGTACTGGGAAGTTCCATTTATGTCTTTTTAAAGTCATACAAAATGAATGGCGAAGTGAGAATTAAGATGAAAGGAATTTTGCGGAGATTATTAATATTTTAAGGCTTCCAGAACCTACTCTGAATAAAAAATACACCATGTATGAAGAACGGCAGAGGAAAAGAGTTAATCAGTCATAATAGCATCCAAAGCAAAAGTAAACTTCAGAGGTTAAGGACATATAAATATCAAAGTAAAAAAGTATGAAAATCAATGATAAGAAACAATAATTGTTATTGTAATCATAATTTTACTAAAAGGCTGAAAAAACTAAATTTGAGCTGATTAATTAATCAGAAATTTGCCTCAAAGTGTAATTGAATCGTTTATTTCGAAAAGGTAACATCTCTATTTTGATCTCCTCTGTCTCTTTAGAAAATTAAACAGCGCACGGTTATATTTTTGAATGTCATAATCAATGGTTATTTGATAAATTATTGCAGTAATTGTGTACTTAACTAAAGGCATTTCTTCATTGATTATGACATTCAAAAATATAACCGTGCGCTGTTTAATTTTCTAAAGAGACAGAGGAGATCAAAATAGAGATGTTACCTTTTCGAAATAAACGATTCAATTAAATTCATAATCCATATTAAATCAAATAATATCGTTGGTAATGGTAACAAATCTACATCTTCCTACACTGCAAAAAAGGAACTGTTGTTTTTACAGTAAAATACTGGCAGCCGAGGTTCCAATTTGAAACTGTAGAATGCATAGTAATAAACTAAAACCAGCAATTTTACGGTTTCTTACTGTAAAGTTAGCAATTTTACAGTTTATTGCCGTAAAATTTAGCTGTATTATACTGAAAAAACAACAGTATAATATTGGCAGCAGACGTTCCAGTTTAAAACTGTAAAATGCACGGTAATAAACTGTTAAATTAGTAATTTTAGTTTAGTACTGTAAAAGTAGCATTTTTGCAGTTTATTACTGCAAAATTAGCAATTTTTACAGCTTGTTACAATAAAATTAGCTGTATTATACCTTAAAAACAACATTCATTTTTTATAGTGTATATGTGTCCAAAACACGGATTTCTTTTTACGAAAAATGTGCATAACGGTTTGAGTGTGAAAGTTAATTCAAGATCTTAACTCTCCAGGTTTATAGCAACCTTAAGAAGCTTAGAAAATATTGAAACAAGAGTAAAAAATCATTGAAAATTTGAAAAATTACTTTTTTCGAAGTTTACATTTTTCGATGGACGGAAAAATTTTTTAAATCTCTTTTATGGAAATCCAATAATCTAAATATTTTTAAAGACTTTAAGGAAAACAAAGAATTAAGCTTTAACGAACGGCAGATCACATTAATAATGTTTAAACGTGAAAAAAGAGAGACAAAGCACATAAACTAAAAGAAGGACGCGCAATTTACTTTTTTTAAGCTTTAAAAATTGAAATATTTAAGAACAATAGAGGTAATGAAATTTTCTTTTCGCGCTGCTATAAGTTGAAAAAAATGAAGTTAGAAAATATAATCCTCGGCGGAAGAAAAAAGTTCCTTCTGACGCTTTTTTATTCAAATGTCTTTACCAGTTTATCAACAAAGACTAATGGTTGGTAAAAATCCTTTTCTACATTGGCATGCCACTTGTCGGCCTCATATAAATCTATGAGATTAAATCTTTGTGTCAGGCTCTGCCGTCGTTTACTTTTTTCATATAATTTACTGTAAAACTTTGCTATCTATCGCTCCACATATCAAGTAATGTATTTTAGTAATATTGATTTTTATGAGTTGTTACTAGTTCATTAAGTCCGCAAAAAGTATTTCATGTTCTTATGGTATCAGCTAAAACTATTAAAGTATTTTTTTTTACTATATATTGAGTGATATAAATCAATTATACAGTTGCTGAAATAAACTAACTGCACGTGTAGGAGATCGACACCTGTAAAATAAGTTTTGCTTTTGTTCAATTCATTACAACTCAAAAGCTAAAACTGGTAAAAAATAATTTTTGGCTCAAGTCTTTTATGCTTTGCTTAAGTTCCGACGATTTGTCCCTATGACTTAAGAATGAAAGTGTCGTTTCCCATTCGTGATGATTTTACGGATTTAACATGTAATTGAAGGGGCAAGTGGATATAGGTGATATGTGACATTTGAATTTCGCCGAATTACACAAATTCAAATTAGTGTATGCTCAATTATGTTCACTCACAAACACAATTGAAGGGGCAAGTGAATAACGGTAATATGTGACAATTTTTTTAACTTTACCTATTAATTACCTTACCTTAAAAATTATTACCTTATCACCTTCATCCATGGTAAAAAGTGACCAACCTGAACTAGGTAACGGTTCAATAAATGAACAACAAAATATAATAGAAAAAGTATTACTACTTGAAACGAAGCCAGATGTTAAGCTGCTCACAACCCCAAAAAAATGCGCATTTCATAAACACTGCAGAGGGCTAATCAGTCACGTATCTTAGATCAAGGTGGTAGATTTTTGTTAGCTTGCCAAAAATAACTATCTCAAAGAGCCAGAAAAGTTCTAAAAGCATAACCTCTGCAGAGAAATAATAAACTACTTTTACATTTTTCAGCGTTTCGTAAAAAAAAGTTAGATTTGTAAAATTTTTAAACACCACTCATGTTTAATGTTTATTATAAATTTTATGAGTATTTTTTTTTGTACAGAAGCCATCAGCTTCGACATACATAAGGACTGCGTACTATGCGTCTTGCCTTCTGACAAGCACAGGACAGATTTACGGCACAGAGAGGTGGAAATAACACCCATGGCAAGGAGGGACTCGAACCCGCGACTTCTTGCTTACGAGGAGAAGACTCAGTTGCCTCTAGGCAACCGAGGCCCCCTTATGAATATTAGGTTCATTCAAATGAAACCCTTTCCGTGTGCATCTAACTTTAAATTAGACATAAGGGGTTCAACTTACACTTACTACTAAGGGGCACAACGTAACTTGCTTGTAATACAAGTAGTTCTTATATGGTGGCCCTTTGTATTGGTAGAGAGACTGACGCATGCACAATTACAGCGACAGTGTGGTTGCACGCAGAAGAAAAGGTTGTTATACAAGTTAGCGTCCTCTAGCGGAACAGGTGAATTCGCAGGAACATCGAAGAATGATTCAGTTTTTAGCGGCGGATGGAGTAGGAGGCTCGCAAAATGTATCGACGGATGAAGGAGACCCTTCATGACAATGCCCGCCCACACACTGGCATTGGTTGTCCCTGCATGTTCCGTAGTGGGCGATAACTTATGTGACAACCTCTCCTTCGGCGTGTAGCCACACTATCGCTATGCAACGTCAAATGTTGCGCATGCGTCAAGCTCTCCACCAATATACGCAGTTACGTGAAGCCCCTTACGTCTAATGCAAAGAAAGAAGATCTGATCACACTTTAGAGAGTAAGTCAACCTCTTAAAGAGTGAAAGAAACATGTGGCCTGAAGTCAAAAGATTGAGAGATCCCAACAGCATAACAAATAAATATGAAATAACGTGAAAAGTGTTTTTTTTTTGGGGGGGGGGGGGGAGTGCAATGTGCAGAATTACTGGACACTGTGTTGAAAGAAAACATTTTTATGTTTAGAGTGATTAAACATCTATGTTGACAATCGAGGGAAAGTTAAACGCTATAGATAAAGCGAGCCAAGAACCACGCCCTTTTTATGACTCACTCCACAGTGATACCTATCCCAGGTAGCACAAAAAGCGTTTAAACGTTTTATAAACGTTTTTAATCCGTTGTCACAACGTTAATAACCATTTTACAACCTTTAAAAAACGAAGTGTGCTACTTGAGATAGTTGAAATTGTAGCTATATCTGACCTTAGTTATATCCTGCACAAGCCGCCGTAGGTGGAAAGTTACAAAATTAAATTTTTCATCCGCATCTAGGTATATGTATGTCAATAGAATTTCTGGAGAACGACAGAGAATTAACGAAAAAATCAGGAATCGCCAAATTCGTTATTTTTCGAGGATTCTGTTTGGCCAACTTGCATCTTTGTACATCTCTAAATAGCGGAGATTTCATTTTAAACAGTTGTTTTCCTCCCTCCTTTCTGCCAAAAAAATTCTCGTATTCTGCTACTGGCACGTTGCCAATAGTTTTTTTTTTCTCTGCTTAAAGCAGAAGTGACTCTCAACGGGAGGAAAAACTAAGTAAGAGGTTCGCGGCATGCCTTGAAACAGTTTGATCTTCTCTGGATTAAAATAGAGGTGCCCTGCAAAGAAAATTAATGTACTGCTCATTAACCAATGTACCGACGCAGGCTGTAAGAAGTATACAAGTCAGAAAGAAGGGGGGGGGGGACCCCAATTTCACCACCAAAGGCGATGCATACCAAGCCACCTAAAGCGGCGAGGTCGAGGCTGCAGTTGAAAGTTGGTCCTCTACCAAACCTAGTGGCTAGTTAACAATTATTTGACAACATCGGTGTGTCTTGATCTTAACGATGATCACTTAGCGTGTGCGTCAGCTTGGAGTTGTATTTCTCAGCTAAGCATTCAAACAACTGTTTTTCTGATCAATAGATGGTTGAATTAGCTTTTTTGAATTTTTTTATAGCTAAGGTGGAGTGGGGTTTTCGTTTTATTCTAGATGTAACATTTTTAAATTAAATTATATTTTATACGGGGGCGGGGGCATTCATTTCATTTTGTTGTAGATTTAATGCGCTTTTCAATTATATTACTTTTATACTGTGTGGAGCGGTGAGAGGTGGATTTTCATTTTGCTCTAATTGTAGTAGGTTCTTAAAACTGCGGTTACTCACTGCTTTGTAAGTTCTTTGCTCTTCGGGGAGCAGGGGCTTTGTGGAACAATTGCCGTTATTCTTTTCTCGATATTTTATTACTACATGGAGCACGCGTGGATCTCAAGTTAAAGGGCTTATTCGAATTTTAGAGAAAGGAAATTATTTTTCTTCTTCAGGGTAAGAAAGATTTCCATTAATTCAATGGATTTCCTATAGATTCTCAGCACAGGCATTGCCGTGTTGGTAGAGCCTAGTATCATACATATTATTTCAAAGGTGTTTTTTGTTGGTACACCTTTATTCACTTAATACCGCAGCCAACTTCGTAAGTAAGACATCGATTAAAAAAAAATCAGCGAAAAATGAACAAACAAGTTACATTTGAGTGTTAAACGAAAAAAAACTTTAAAAAACGGATTTTTCTATTCCTGTCGAGCGCGAATGCTTCACACGGGTCAGCCAGAACAAACACACAAATAGAGAGTAAAAAATTGTCAAATAACATTCGCTAATTATGGAACAACTTGGCATCACTAACTCAGCCTTTTCTCCCTTTAGTGGGTAGATAAAATGCGCACCAAAAGTGCTTGGGAACTAAACACTGGAAGATGGAGAGGGGAGTCCACGTTAGGTTGACCACTTAACCGGAATATCTGCTTCCGAGCCGTCGGTCACGAAAACTGAGATGGGCACATTAGACCTTGGCCTCCATGGGCTGTTAACTCAGTTTAGTTTAGGTATCACAAAAATATAGATAAAAAAATAGACAAAATATAAAGGTTGAAATAATTAAAATTGAAAATGAAACTTGGTAGGACCGTTGAGAGCCATGACGTGCCTCTTGTCAGCTTGGTTTAGGGGATCCCCTCCCCCTATAAAACTTTTAAAAATTATACCTACTACTCCGAATCCAAGCCGGGCCCTTAGTTTCTGACTATGCTGACATGTCATTTCGTCGGCCACAAAACTAAACTCCAACACTAGAAGTGAAATATTAAGCAATGCTTTGAATATCTCTACTGCAAGTAGAGAAAAAAGCAGATGTCAATTTCGTCCATTTTGCAGAAGTCAGAGACAAAGTACAGCAAATTTCTAACAGATTCCGTAATCGCCAGACTTCAACTATTAACGTACCGTGAATAAGGGTTACTTGGACCCTGGGGTACAATGATAAATCTGGGTTTGGTAATGTTATTTTACTGTAATGGGCTCAAGTAACCCCCTAGGGTCCAAGTAACCCTTATTCACGGTACTCACCAAGGGCCGAGCAACAAAACTACAATCATATTCCGCTTGTCGTTCAAGTTAGCAATGGAAAACAGGATAAGCTTAGAAATAATGAACCAAAATTCACATCAATCCCAAAATACTTTTGACTTGCTCTTCCTCATTTCTAATTTCTCTAGCCTGGGTGATGCACTGATTTAGCATAAAACATGCTTTTCATTCTTAGTTTCACCTTTATTTTCAGTTGAATGGAGGTCCAAGTCCAAGCGCAAGTACTGTCAACTGCTCATTAGCCATACTGCAGAGATTCTTCAAAAGAGAAACATGCGCTTTACATTTTCACGTGTACAGATAACATTATATATGGATTCAGCTTCTGTTTAGTCACTATCGAAAATGTTTGTAGCATGCGGACTTACTCAGGAAGAAATAAATTTATTAAGAATTTATTCAAAAATCAGACAGGGCCCTTTCAGTCTTTTTAGATATACGTCAAAGTTGCACGTTCAACACTGTCATAATCATGTGTACCAAAATACGACAAACTATATCAATGCCCTTCGAGAACGGAAGGGATATAAGATTCGAAGCAGCTATCAAAAGCGTCGAAATTTTACAGCCCAGTTTCATCTTTGTATGACAGTAATCAGCAGAGATTTTAACGAAAACATCAATCTTCAACGACGTTTCATCCGTTTTGGAGCGATGCAGAATGTAGTACAGCTAAACTACGAGGAGTTGGCGCATGTGAAGTAGTGATTGGAAGAATCTAAGTGTTTTAGTGTAGATAGGATTCGATTGAATTAGGATTCTTATCGCTTCTTAGATCTTAGTTTATTGCTTTCTTGTCTCGCTCATTTCTGCAGCGTAACAAAAAAAAGTTAGTTGATTGCTAGTCTTTAAGCAGTTAGTTAATTTACTTGTACTTAATCTATTAATTATGTGTTTTTGCTACATGCTTATTTATTAAATCAGTAATATTATCTTGATACAGAATTTTTTCTTCTCTGATTACAAATATAACTATTGTTTATATTTTATTATGTGTTTCAGACTAACATATGCGTAATATGTAAAGATAAAACCAACGTTAATTAAGCACAAATACGCAGGGATACTGCAGACACCTGTTTCGGCGTTACAAGAACCGCCTTTATCAATGCAAAAAAATTTTGAGCTTATGGACGCACAGACATCCGACAAAGCTGTCGGGTGTCTGCGTATTTGTGCTTAATTAACGTTGGTTTTATTTTTACAAATTTCTGCACAAAGGTAATTAGTTTCTTCATGTACGTAATATTTTTGTAACAATCGCTTTAAGAATAAGTTATAACGAGTGATATGTTAGGGAAGATAACATAAACAAGCAAGATATGATAGAAAATGCTTTTCCACTATTTTAAAGGTTATGGAGAGTCTCATTGCACATTACCACATGACAAGCAATATGCTGGTACAAGCATCCATAACTTTTTTAAATTCCTGCGATCTCTATGTATGGGTTGGATAAAAATTCTGTGTTTGATATTATTCAACCGCGACGAGATGGCCGGTGTCAATCAAATGAGAAAACGAGTCTATTCCTTAAAATAGGTAGAGAAGGAGGAAACTCCAGTGTGCCATATTTGCATGTTTAGCGACATTTTGGCGAAGTGATAAGTTTTATGAAATATTAAATAGTTCTTCGAGCCACACCTGAATTTGGCGAGGATGTGAAAACAAGTCTTTGCTTTCTTTATTGCAACCCTTACGTTACCATTTTGTTTTTAAATTTAAGTGAAAAGTTGGAGGCGCTGCAGTCAATGGCCAATGGCTGCGGAAAGATATAAAACCAAGACCCACCTACTTTCTTGTATCCAATGAGAAATCTTTCTCGATTGTGCAAAAATTAAAATAGGTTCCTCTTTGGCTAATTTCTCAAATTGGGAGACCAATTAAAGGTAAGCAAGGTGACGTATTCAAGCTTTATAACCAATGCCGAAATTGTGAATCCCATTCCTCAATTTTCATCTGCGTATCACCCCTTCCTAAAAATGGACAATCCTGAAAAAAGGAGGAGTCATAGGCCATCTCTGCGAAGTTGAATAATATATCCCTATCTGCAAGTGAACACTGAGGCCACTTGGTGCAAGCACCATACCCGATGATTTATTTCTGGAATGCAATTTATGTCCACTATTTTAAACATTACTTCATAGAAAGCATCTTTTATTTCAATTCAGGATACGTCGTTTGAATTAATTTAATTGTCTATTAGCTTAACAGATACTTTCTAGGAAAACACAAACACTCAAGTGCGGATTTATTATATATATATATATATATATATATATAAAATAATAGAATTGTAAGAGGAAAAACGAAGAGACCACACCAAAAGCCCATAGATGCGCAAAGCAGCTAAACTACAAAGCCAAGTATATAATAAAACAAATAAAAAATACTAATAATGAAATCGAAAATGGCACATTAGGAGAAGTGAAAGGAGAAAGGTTGAATCCAGAGCTCATCAGCCGTGGGGGATTCAAGAGTGGTCGAAAGACCAAAAAATTTTAAAAATAAACTAAAGAGAGGATGTTTTAGTTCAAAATATGCAGTCTACAGATATTCATTGGGCAAAAAAGCACCAATGTGAGCCTGCAAACCGCACATTAGAACAAAAACCTAAAACTAAAAGCAGGGGTTTCGCCTCGACCGATTAGGAATAAAATTCCCAAAAACCGGCCACCCACAGGACGGTCCTGCTGTGAAAATAAAAACATCTCACCTGAAGTTCCGCGCGACAAAATCCAAAATCATATCCAGCAAATCAGGAGGCAATCCAGTTGTCAAAAAATAAGGTAAATCCGTGTCCAAAAAACAAATCCAAAAACGTTCCGGTCTACCATTTACACGTGCTCAAAAAATATCCATCCCTGCAATCCTGAAAATGGTTTCTTCCAGCGATTTCATACGATTGAACAGTTAAACAGTTACAGTGAAGCAAAGTCGTTATTGAAGGTTATACTTGAGCAAACATTTTTAATTAGATTTTTGGAAAATTGTTGTCAAATAGTATATTTTTAAGAAGAGAAATTTCTAATTAAAGCAGTTTCAGTGTTACAAAATCTTTTAATTAATTATTAAAAGATTTAATTAATTAAATAGATAATAAATAGATAATAAGATTAATTAATTAAGATTTGTAACACTGAAACTGCTTTTATTTAGAAATTTCTCTCTTAAAATATACTATTTGACAACAATTTCCAAAAATCTAATTAAAATGTTTGCTCAAGTATAACCTTCAATAACATATATATATATATATATATATATATATATGCAATAACATCAACAAGAATATATGCAGTGTAGCTAAATGCTGTATCACTTTTAAGCTGTACTGAACAAATGAATGTTTTGAACAATAATTCTATGTTAAGATACGCTATGATATTCTATTGAGTATTATGATTTGTAAGATTTTACAACTATGTTCCAGCTCCGTTTCTGCGTTAGCCAGACTGCTGAGTCTTAATGAGGATGAAATTGCTGTCTCCTGATGGTAAAACTACGCTGGTGGTGTATTTCTTGTATGTTTAAAATGTTCAGTGATATTTTACTTTTTAAATTTTTATAGCAGTATTTTTGAAAGAGAAAAAATTCTGAAATCCTCAATTCTACAGCTTTCATAAACAAAATTATGAATAAGCCTGTTCAGAAAATAAACATTTTTAATATTCAAAAATGAACTAAAGATTTTTGTTATATACATGACCTTACAAAACAAAGTGAATAAGCCTAAAATGTACAAATAATTCAAAATTATATTAACTCTTACTTTTATTCCTTCAAAATGAGTATGATAATTGAAATAAAGTAAACATTTACAATGGAACATGACATCAATTAGACAAAATGAGCTAGGTAAAATCAAAGTACTGTAATGGTTACCAGGATGATAGAGCATCAATTTAATGCACTCGTGTAAATTCATCCAGCTTTTTAAGGCAAACAATGAAGTTTGTTTTTATGGAAACAATTACATGTATGCAAAAGCAATCAAAATCATTCTCGCTCATGTTTCAATGCGGCTTGACAAACAGAGAAAAGCATCAATAATATCAAAAATGTAAAATGCAAGACACTTAAAATATCCAATGAAGTTACAAGAAAAAATAAAATTGTTTGGTGCTCTATGTTCATTTCAAAAAACTTAGAATCTCAAAAATGTGAACAAAATAAATATTTTTATCAGTCTAAAAGGATTTAGATACTACTAAAAGGATTTTAAATTGCAGCTTTGCTAAAAATCTATTCTCTAAGTTGTAAAATATTATGGAGTTGTAAGTTTGGTGGAGAATGTAAGTTAGACTTTCTTAGATGCTACTCAATTAGTGAGTTTATCAAAAACAAGAGTACAAATAAAATATGATATTACCAAAATCAATGAAAATAACTAGTAAGCAAGACATTTCTTTCCCTAAAACAATGGCCATTTATATGAAAATCAGTAAAAACCAGTTTATTAGAATCTTTATAAAAAATATTTCTAGTTTGGAAAATTTATACTTTTTGAAAAAGCAAAATATTTGCAATTATTTACATGCATGTTACATATAAATTTTCTTCACATTTCTTGAAGTACAGAATCCTGGTAGATCATTCATATAAACAATATTCTTCATTTATCCATTAACATGAAATGTGCTGTTTTTAAATGCATCATGTTAAATGTTAGAGCGAAATTTTAATTTCACTTCAACAAAATTTATAATTTTGACTGTTTAACAAACTAATGTTCATGAAATTTATTGCTTCAAGGCAACTTTAAATGCAAACCTGCCACTGGAACTTTGTGGTGTTCGTGCAAAGAAATATTTTTTATGCATTTATTTATACATATATTTCATATATACATGATATATGTGTGTATAATATATATATATATATATATATATATATATATATATATATATATACCTGATTTGGTTTTATAGGAAATCATATTTTAAGATGTATGGAAAAAAAAAACTTCAAATATGTATGTATTTCAACTATAATACTGTTAAATCTAAGATATTCGGTTCAATGGAAATTACTTATATTAAAGTCAGAGTTATTAATTCTCTGGTAAAAAGCATTATTTATGAAATTAAATTTTGAAATGGTAGGATAATCATAGAAGTACTTATGAAGGAATACCTTTAAAAGTATCAAGCAATGTGTTTCACATAATGGATTGATACACTCATAATCTTATAAAATTTTGACAATACTTGTATATAAAACTAAGATGTATAACAGCTGCAATGCAACACAAACCAATATAATAAATAAGAGACTCTTCATATACAACAAGCTAACAAAACTCATGCTTTACAAGAAAAAAATACAAAAACATTGAGAATAAGCAATAAAGCAAATGTCAAGCTTCGAAACATATGATGGGATTGTAACAGAAAAGATTACATTTTGTTTGAAAACTTTCCTCAACGCTCACATCTATATCTTGTGCTAACAAATTTTAAAATGTCCCCATACTATTGGATCAAGCAACTACTCACAAAAACTCATACAATGCAGTCTTATTTACATAACAGCAAATTTTTAGATTACAGAAAACTTCAAATTTGTAACTAAAGTATGAAGTCCAGGCAGTAGACTATTATTTGTGTTGTTGAAAAGTAAACCAATTGAATGGAACTCACTTTTTACCAGTAGTTACCAAGAATTTGAAATGTGCAATTAGAATTACAGTAACAAATATTACCACAGGCCAGAAGCTTTTACTAATCTCAAAATTCCATTTATTGATTGAAAAGTAAATCTTAATGATGTCATAATTTACAGATAAACACACCCACTACAATGCATTTTTACAGACATACTTTAACGAAAAAAAAGCAAAATAACCTTGCAATTCACATATCCTAGTGACTTAGATATTGGTGACATAAAACCACTCTCTGAAATCTATTATAACTAATACTTGGCACAGGTTTAAAAGATTTCAAACAAAGACAACTTTAGTATTGACAACTATCACAGCAACTAATATTTCTGAGAAAAATCAGAATTACGGAAAAATATTAAAACGCAGGCACTTTAGACCACACTTTAACGAACATATAGAACATAGGCAAGTTATTTACTAAGGTATTTCTGATCAATCAAACAATTCATGCAATAAGTGGTATGATATAAGCAATTACAGTATATCCTACAGATTAAAACAAATATTTCACAAAATATACAAAACTCAAGAGCAACAAAACATAGAACAAGGCTTTCAAAATTTATCGACACTAATAATTCATTTAGTCATTAAATATGAAGTTTATATTGGAAAAAAGTTTCTGTACAAGATCAAACATCAATCAACATTCCAGTCATTTCAGCGAAAATGATACAAATCATGTCAGCCACTTTTAAAGTTTATTTTAAACAATTTGAATAATTATCAACAATCTAGAAACATTTTGGTAACAGATTCCCATATAACTGAGTACAATTAATTATTATTGGGCTGTTATGATAGGGTAAATTGATTTTAGTTTCAAACATTAAGAATATTAGGTGTACATGCATCAAACCATTAGAAGTTAAATAGATTTAAGATGATGCAGAAATGTAACAAATAAGGTACTATTTAAATTTTATCTTTAACATAAAAATAATTATAGCAATATAGCTTTTAAAATCCAACAGAAGAGTAATATTTTATTTATGTCCCAACATTTTTTTAAGGTTTATTGCCCAGTCTGTTACAACTATGCCAAAAATAAACAAATACATTGAATCTAATACCTCAAAAAGTATGCATTGAATCTAATGCCTTTTTAAAGAAGTATAAGTAGTATAACTTCGCTGATTAGCTGCTTTGAATTCCACAGCCCACAAACAAGGAGAGTCTTGTTTTTTTCTGACATTTAATTTAAGTTACAGTATTAATGATTAGTTTCTTTTCTGAAATTGCTCACAGAATAATACTTACTAGAATTTTTTTAAATAAGTGTTTGAATCATTTTGTATGTTCTGCTATTGCAACTTTTCTGAAAACTTAGAATGTGCATTTAAAGGCTTAGTTATCCACTCTGTTACACTCCATGTGTAAGTCTTCAAAAGTTGCTTAACCTTTCATAAATTAGTTACATAGAAAACATCGATACTTCATAAAATACTAATAAATGGAGAATCCAAAATACAAAAACAATAATTGGTGGAATTAAAATTAATAAAAAATATTTAAAATTGTCGAATATGATTTGTACTATTTTCACAAGAATAACTCACACCTCGATTTATAAACATAAAAAGCATCAAGAATAAACATATTACGTAATATTTTTTGTACATTTTTTTCCCACACAGTATAAAATATTTTATAAAATGAATTAAAAATAATTAAAATTCCAGGTCTTTTTTTCTTTATCACATGTGTTAATTCATTTAAAATTATTTTCAGCAAAGATGGGAAATAAGATTAAATTCTACAAATAATATTTATTATAGATACCAGTTCCTTTTTGAAAAAAAACAAAACAAATAGCTATACAAAATAAAATAGTTTGAGTATTTTTATAGAGCATTGATAATGTTTAATGCAAATTACAATAACAGTTATAAATTTCATAAAATTTAAAATGCAATATTCGACACACATTAATATAACACTAGCTATCTAAAGAACTATAAACACAGAGTTGCCAGCATTTCCTGTTCAAATTCAGTCATGAATACCTTGTTCATGTACAGTAGGTTGACTTGAGATTTACCGTTCAACTTAATGCATGAACATTATAGGAAGAAATATGGAGATAATAAATATTTGTTTTTTCTAACCATAATATATGTAAAAATTAACAAGAAACATCACATCGTCAAGTTTGATGAAAACACATTTCAAGTTACAAGCTCAAAACAATGCAAATTAAAGTATATGGAATGGCATTTATGATGAAAACACCAAAAGTCAAGATTTTTCTTAGAAACTTATGGCAACTATTTAGTTTCAGAAGGAATGTAAGTTAAATAGTTCAATCTGCTAACTATTTCAAGTAAAACATGAATATCAAACTTGAAATACCTTGATAGTAAAATGGTTATTAAAGCAAAACAGTATCCCCCATTCGGGAAAAACACCCACCAAAAGTTACATCCAAGCAGGGAATGATTATGGAGGAAGAATATAAATGAGGATGCAATCTCATACTAAAAGCGTTGACAAAATTTCATACATCTAAAAGATCTTGGCATCTCTGTCAACAGTGTAAACTTATTTTTCGTTTCCATTTAGAAACAGAAAATCAGTGACCTTATGCCTACATATAAAATTTACACCACACCTTAGGAACAAAATTTTGTATATGTGTTACCTAAGCATAAACGCTCTTTGAGTATTTGTGCTCCTGGCCTGAATATACATTTCTAAGGATTATTTTCCTTTCCATCCCTAAAGCGCACGATAAATCCAATATAGGGCAACAATCCTTGATGCTTTATACCAGCATAATTTCGGACAAAAAACAGCTCAAAATTGATCATGTAAAAGTTCACATAATTCTTTAGATACTGTATCTTTACTAGTTCGTACTGTTAGTCGATACATCTGAAAAATAAAGCAAAATTTCAGTCCCTATAACATTAAAAACAGAAATGTCATGTATTACAATTAAAAATGTAAGATTTTCTAAAAAGCATAATAATAAGTACACATCTAAGCAGACATATTGAATAATGTACACAAGATTTCAAATTGCATTAAAGTTTACAATTGTCATACACTGCATAGCAGGTATGTTATGAAATAATTATGCTCTCAATAAAAAAACAAATGTAGTTGTTTGCAAATTGAATTTATTACTTTAAGATTTTTTTTATTAAGTTTCATTAATTTATCATTTCTCTTTGCCTCTTACTTGCTCCGTCACCTTCAATTCTACACTCACATGACTAATTTAATCTTATTACATTTTACTACAGAAACATTTATTAAGGTTAAGAATTAGAATTCTTAATACAAGAAGGACCTGCAGCTGCTTCTCTAGCAGAACCTTGGTTATCTGAAGATATCAGAACCAGAATGTTTTCTGCAAATTCACAGCTGCAGGCTTACTAAAAAGTAGCTGAACACTACGTACACAGCTTTAGCACTTTTTTAAATGTTTCCCTCGATGTGCTAAGCATGTAAAATATAGTAGTAACTTTTTTATTTTGTTGTACAAAAAATAATATGCCGAAAAATGTTTAAAATTGAAAAGTACTTCACTTTAATTATCGAACTGGAGCTCACAGTTAGAATATTAAAATTTTTTAGCAATGAAACAAGAGTACACGCCACATTTTCCTCGACTGTTAGAAAAGACTATAATAAACAATCCTATATTTTTTTCGATAAATAAAATCAGTTCAGTAAAAAAAAGTTGTCTTTTTAAAATTAACTATATATATATGCATGAATATAACCATGAGTACTGCTAAACAAATAATTATAAAAAAAACTTTTCCCTAAGGTTATTTTAATATCTTTTATAAAAAGAAAAGTACATAAAATGCTTGCCAAATTTTCAGTGAATATGATTAGAAATCAGCAATGTGTACAGTCTTCATTCAACTTCAACAAGTTGACTTTCTTTTTATATTTAATAATTAACCCATTGCAGTCCCATTTAAAATGTTAGCCACATCTAGAGCAGTACAAAGAATGAATTTACAATTACTGCTTAAAATATTTTGAATTGAAGTTAGTAATAATTGCTTGGTGTAACAAATGAAGTATTAAGCTTTTGGACCCGGGCTGTTTTTTAGAAATTTCTTTCGATCCAGGTAGTACGACAGTTGAACCACAGATTTCTTTTCCATTGAAAAGAGAAGGTATAAACTGTCGTACCAGACGTATGAAACCTTGAAAAAATCCCCGGCTCCATAGGGTTCGAGTGAAAATCTCAACCCCGTCCTCTAAAAAAAAAGACTTACGGTACAGCATGTGTACCACCCGGCTCCTAAAGGTTAAGCTCTATTGAAAAGTTTAACTATTACTGTTTCGAATAATCTACTTGCAATTCTGTTAAAAATATTTTTATGACATATGTGCATTATATGAACCAGTTTATCTCAAACCTGTCCATCTCAAAAACCTCCCTATGGCGAAAATTTTAAATTTCCCTACATTTTTTGCATAAATTCAACGTTTTCCCCATGTTTATAGGAAATAAATTTTCCTGAAAACCTCTACAGCTCAAATTCCTGTTATACTATCATTTTTAAATTTAATTATCAGTGATCTTTATAAACAGCAAAACTTGGAAACAAAAATAATTTCATAACTAATATCTGCAATCATATAGTCTTACAAGTCTTGTGGGTACATTGTGCGGAATTACAAAATGATAAGCTTCGTAGCACATTTGGCTTCTATACAGTTGCGCCGGCTCAAACTTCGCCAAATCAAAGTAGCCAAGCCGGTGAACCTCGCGAAATAAACATGGCTGCGCGCTGCTCTCCGACCTGAATCATCATATCGCGTTATGTTTGCAAACTAGTCCATATATAAACGGCTTGCTGCACATTTGATGAAAATTTCAGTTTATGCTGTATGCTGTAATTCGGAACATGTACAATACGGTACGTCACCTTGTTCTGAGAAGAAAAAAAAGCCGCGCTGTACGCCGTTATAAATACACTGCAAAAGAACTTTTAATTGCAGACCTTTGAGGTAACTCGGATTTTTCATATTTAAATGCTGATAACAATCAGTGAATCCTGGAATTCTTTTGTCGCTCAAGTGGGAAACTATCATTATGTATGGGGAGTTAAGTTTGAATAAGACTTCAAATCCGTCCTTATTTTAATCCCTTTTTTTTGAGTGCTAATGCTCAAAATAATGATTGTAGAATTGCTGGAATAGTTTTAAAAAAAGCGATCAAAGTTGCGTTCTTTCACATAGAAATAAACACAAACACAACAATTAAAAGACAATCAAAAACAGGCACTAATCTGGTTATTATGTTTCATTTAATTCCTAATAAAAAGCATATAAACCAAGTTTGAAGTAGTTCTCATGAGCCGAATTGGCCGAGTGGCTAGAGCGCTAGGCTAGCATTGCCGACGTCCGAGGTTCTGGCCTCGGGTCGTCAGTTTTCTTCTTTTTTGTGCTTCTTTTAAAAATAATTTTAGTTTTATTTTCTACATGTCTTAGTTTAAAACTTTTAAATTATAAAAGTTCTTTTTCTCCCTGAAAAAAGGCATGTTTAATAGTGGGTATTTAATTTTTAGTATTTTGTTCTTTTGATTTGCAAAAAAAGTGCTAACTTCCATTAATTTTCACTGGTTAAAACTCTTTTGAAAAATACTCTTTATGAGGAATATATCTTCTCTATTATAAATGTTTCCAAATATGCTTGCTTATTATAATTCTTTTTATTTGCCATGCTTAAAAAATAATGTAATGCATTAAACTATTATTTTTTTCATCAATGAATTTAAAATAATTATGAGCAAAAAAGTGTGAAGCAAAAATATTTTTCCTCTTCACAGCTTTTTATTTATTTATTTTATTATCATGAGTAAACATAAGTACAAATCCCCAGAAAATCCAAGCTGACTGAAATTATGTGCAAAAACCCAGGTTTTTTCCAACACTGCCTTTCGCATTACTTTTTTGGTGGAAACTCTGACATTCGCATACTTTGAGGTACTAAATATTCTGTACAATACTACTAGCTTAACTCCATGCAAAAAAAAAAAAAAAAAGCAAAACTTTCATCACTTTTATTTATTTATTTATTTATTTTTTTCATTAATACATTTAACTTTTGAACTCACATAGACAGGAGCTTTTCTTATGGTGCATAAATTTCTGACAAATCAACTTAATTAAACAATTTTACTCAGATTATTTAGATTCTACAATTGCAACTTTACGCGGCCATTAATTATTATTGCAAAAAATGTCAAACAGCCGCTGGTATAATAAATACACCGCTGGTATAAATCCCCACCACAAGTATTAAAATTTCCTAGAAGTACACATTATTTTTTCATGAGGAGAACAGATTTGAAAAATCCTCTTAGGAAGGAAGTTGGAAAGAAAAAAAATAATAAATATGAACCTTAAAACTACTCCCTCCTCTAAAACTACACATATGATGGCCTGTTTTAAAGGGTTTCCTTGTGGACTCGTAGCCACATGTATGAAACATTTTAATTTGTAATTTATTTTTGCTGATTTTATCTAATTGAATTTCTACAACATTAACTTTATGTAATGGCGTTTTTTCTTATTTACGCTTAACGGAGATAGCTGATTATTTATTATGGATGGACCGGATATCCGGTAACTATCCGGTATCCGGCCTATCCGGCTGATATTTTAAGTATTCGGTGCTTCCGGATATCTGATCCGGCTGACCGCCCTGGATACGGATATCCGGAAGATTTTTGCAGGATATCCGGCAAAGTATCCGGTATTGATGTGGGAGATATCTGGTATGATGTGAGGACCTCTAATTGAATATTTTCTTTTTACTTTCTTCTATATCTAATATATAAAAGAAAGTATTGGATTCGTGAAAATTTTCGAATGTCGAATTTTGACGGATTTGCACGTTTTGAGGTGCGCTGAGCAGGGTTGCCAGATTTTAGAACTGTAAAATACGGGACAGGCTCTTGGGGGGGGGGGGATTGAGAAATGAAGTCTAAGCGTTGAATTTTTGCAACCTTGACTTTGATATTAAACGTTTCACACAAATACAAATGAAGAAAAATATACACAATGATCATATGAATAAAAAACTTCTTTTTTACCATTGCATAGTTATTTTTCGTCATGAATATTGGTAGGGAAAGGTTTTCCACTAATTATTGTAAAAATTCGTATTTCGCTGTTGTTAACCCCCTTTTTCCTGATGCAGGCCCGTCATTTCAAATTTTGCCGGTTGGGGAGGGAGAGATAAATTATACCAAATTTCAATGTAAATTATACCAAAAAAAGCAAAAGTCACGCCCACTTATATGTGAACACATTAATTTCCAAAACCAGGGGGGAGGCCATTGACCACCCGTCTTGATGTCCAAAAAGACGGGCCTGTCTTTTGGCATGAAAGATATAATAATCGCTTCTACTGATGACTAATGTTTAGTGTGTAATTTTTCAAAAAGTTAGACGTACCAATGGGGAAATTTGAGCGCAAAACAATTTTAATGAATCATTAACAAAAACTTTGATTACAATTGAGTAGACATAGAATTAAACCTTACTACTTGAACTAACTATATGAAGTTAACCTAAAACAAATAAAAAAAATCAGTATTCAATATCTTTTGGGGAAAAACTGTACAGTTTTGTCAATATTATAACTTGATAATTATTCTTATAACCTCTGAAAATTCCTTTTCTTTAAATCATATTTTCTACTAAATTTTAGTGCTGCAATAATTCTTTCTCAGTTTTGATGGTCTTTATGATGCCATAAAACTCACTGTAATTTATATTTCTGTCGCTCATTGTAAAAATTATGCATCTTCATGTTTAGAAAACGCGTATTTGTTTGCTAAATGGAATAACATTTAGTTACATCGTTTAGTATAAAAGCGAAGCGAAGCAAATTTCAAAAAATTGAAATTGATTGAACCAAAAAAAAAAAAAATCTAGTAATAGTAGCTGAACACATATATTTCCTTTGTAATTGAAAAATTGAGAAGGGCTGCAATGAACGTTTGTTGAATTGATTGTAACAATTTCTGTTCTAAATGAATAGAACATTAACATTACTTCAGAACAAGAAAATATTATAATTCAATCAATTTTCTTATCACTCTATTTCACATCTTTTGTTTTGCTTCAGTTTTTTTCTGAAAATAATGTTTCGTTTTTAGTAAAATGCAGCTTCTAGCCAGAATACGGGACTTTAGCCGTCCCGTATCAAGGTTCCCCGGGACGCGGGACAATATTTCAAAAAACGGGACTGTCCCTTGAAATCCGGGACGTCTGGCAACCCTGGCACTGAGTCCATTTCGATCATTTTTGGAAAATGTCTGTCTGCGTGTGACCAATTTTTGTGGCCGCGCTAGAGCAAAACCTACTGCATGAAATCGAACAAAAATTTTTGCACATATCGCTGTTCCGGAAGAACAGTGACGTATTTGCATTTGACAAATGTTTTCAGTTACGTCATTGTTCTTCCGGAACGGCGATATGTACCACCAGGGTTCGCCGATATATATCAGTTGATATATATCATGATATATATCCGATAATTATTCTGAAAATATCACGATATTTTGATATTTTCGATATTTATGTTTTGAAATGCAATATTTTTCAATAGAAAAATTGTCTTCATCATATTAATGATGTCATCTTTAGTATGATGTAATAATGTGATATTCCTTTTTTATTTTTTAATAATAAAATTAAAAGTTACAAAACAACTTGAATAGAGATGAAAAATGCCTGGTTAAAAATGAAAAGTTAATCAGAATATGGAAATGTGTCTAATGTTTGTACAATGTGTGCTAGTGCTAAACAACAGATGTTTTATTTTCGTTAAAATAGCTAACAAAAGAAAAATAAGTGAAACAGCTAATACTCAAGTAAAGTCACTTAATGTTAATAAAAATTTAAAGTTGCTAAAAATAAAATAATGAATAATATGAAAGAGTGAAAAAAAATCTAAGTTAGCTAGAAATGAAAATATTAAGTTATTAAAAACAAAGACATAAAGTATTTTTTAATTCATAATTTTATGTTCCAAATTTGAATGCAACATGTAGTTTTTGTTTTAGTAACAAAATTTACTATGTAAAACTAAGCGAAAGATTTAAATTTTATATTTGTTTTTTGTTTTGTTCAGTTACAGTTTTGTTTTGTGTCTTTGCAATGTGATAAAACAATAAATAAGTTTGGTTCTAATGTTTTAAAAATAAAGTCAATATTATAGTTTGAAGTATTAATTAATAAAAAAAGTTATGGTATAAATGAAAAAATACATATAAATATTACATACTGTAATAATGAATTACACTAATATAATGTACGGTTATCAATAAGTTTCCATGGTTTGGTTTTGATATTACATGATAGTTGGTATTTATGAATATGATACTGTAATTATTTTTATATGAACATAATAGTCAATATCCAGTATAGTAGCCAACATCATCATTAGGTTATATAATTTTTAAAACATTAAACTATTACATTTCAGCAAAAATGGCTGCATAACATTTCATAGTATGTAAATTTTAATGTATATTTATGTAGAGAAATATTGAAAGAAACATTAATTTTTAGTCTGTACTGTAATAATACTTATTTAAGGAAATAAATAACATTCATTTGAGGATATAGTTACTATTTAAACAATTAAGCTTGCGCGAATTGAAAATATCGGATATATATCAAAATATCGGATATTTTCGAAAATATCACGATATTTACGAACCCTGTGTACCACCATGTGAGCTGGTGCACCTGACTTTTTTTTTTGCGAATTCCTCCAAGGGGGGTGGAGCAATCGCACGTTTTCCGTGCGTGAGTGATTGCCATATCTCAAGAATTAACCGGCGGAATCAAACGAAAATTGGTCCAGAGGCAGACCCTATTGAGTACAGGTGCTGATTCAATTTGTGTGTCTGTCAATATCTCAAAGGGGGGTGGAGCAATCGAGCGTTCTTCTTATTTAATGTAACTGCTATATCTCGAGAAGTAATGAACGAAACCGAACAAAAATTGATACTCAAGAAGACGTTAAAGAGTACAAGAGCTGATTCAATTTTTGTGTCAATTGCTTAAAGGGGGGTCGTGCAATCAAAAGTGCTTATTCTGTCATTGCACCTGCTATATATCGAGAAATATTGCTGCGATTTGAATGAAATTTGGAGTAACACTAGCCCAATATGGTAGCAAGGATCGAATAAATTTGGGCGCCAATCGCTCTAGGGGTAGGGTAGGGTAGGGTAGGGGGATTTTTGCGCTTAGTCAACAATGCGAAAAATAAATTCATTAAAAAATCGCTTTCACGCAATTTATTTTCAAAACATCTGAAAACTTTCAATGATTTGAAATTTTTAACTGTTGCCAATTTCTTTTTACTAACAAATAAAATGTTGGCAATTAATCTAAACACTGCTTTTGCAATGATTTCCAACTTCGCTCATTGATTCAGCATTGCGATATTACGATAATTGGGAAATTGGAGTTGTCTCCAACTATTCGGGTGAGTATTTTATTTTGTAACCGGAATTCATAAGATAGATATAGAAGAAAGTTTTGTGACGGCCACGACAGCTAGTTTACAAAAATCCCAGTTAAAATTTTCATTCTTTGATAAACCTTTTAGATGATGTAATTACTTTTCATCTTTCCTTTTTACCAATTTTTGTTTCTAAAACAAAAATTTTATACTTTTTTCCTCCGACTTTGTACTGGACATGGAAGCATTCTGCATATTTGATTTTTCACAATTTCCAGATAAAGTATGATTGTCTTCAGCTTTTCAAAAATATTTTAGTTAAAATAGTTAGAAAGAAAAAGCGACAACCTTTAAAAGATTAATGTGCGACAAAAGGTTGAAAAAAAAAAAAAAAAAAACTTACGATCATATCATTAGTTCATAAAATTTAATCTCAGTAGCTTTTAATACAAATTCTCAAATTATTTTATTTATTGAAATCTTTTATTTTTAGTTTTTGTACTTCTAACAAAAATTGCGCTCTGTTAACACCCAATGATGTTATAATTAGGTATTTATTACTTTGCCACCCTTATTGCTTTATTATAATTTCAAATAACATACAATAAATAACCCGTCTAACATTGGCAAAAGCGTTCTTCTAGATAATGTAAACATCTGTCCCCGTGAATCGTATCGTCGCAACTCAGACATGCTTTTTTTTTTTGAAAGAAGAGTTTGAATGTGTGTAAAGAAATTTTGAATCTTGTACTTTGTTTCGTTCTTTCTTTTTGTAATCCCTTCCTTTCAGAAAAGACATTTATCAGCTATTAGAATCTGTTCACGTCTGTCACGCCGCTCCGTAACTCCTTAAGAACATGTTGAGAATGACCCTCAATAACATTCAATTGAGTCTCGATAACTCGAAGCTTTATGAACTCAAATATACCTTTATTTCAAAGTTTTTATTTGGTCCCAAATTCTTGAAAAGACGGTAGGAACTACTTGTAACTCGAACTATCAATAACTCTAAGCTTTTAGCCGGTCCCTTAGGACTATGAGCTATTGAGACTTGACTATTTAAGATGTTAATTTGCATCTTTAGAAAGCTTTTTTTTTGATTTTTGAAATTTCGGTAAAACTTTAAGTTAATTATTTAGATATAAGTTTAATTTTTTTTAAAAAGTGAACATGTTTAGAATAATTTTTAACAATAATAAAAATAATAATAATACATCAGTCATTTCAGCGAAAATAGTACAAATCAGTCCCGATACTTCGGAATTTTGGTAATTAATTTTAATATTTACCACCAATTAACTATATTTTTTTATTTGTTATCCATCTAAATTGTGTGTAACCAAGAAAAACTTATTTAGGCATAAGCCATTTATAAAGGACTCAAAAAAAAAAAAAAAAAAAAAAAAAGGCAAAAAAGGAAAAAATTATCTGCCCCAGCTTCAAATTGCTAGGACTTAAAATGCAACTTAAGATTAAGCTGAAATGCAACAACAAAATCATTTGCAATGCACAACACAAAAAATGCTTCTAACACCCTTTCTGCTGATTTTTATGTATGTAAACAAAAAAATCTTGGAAAAACACTTATTTATCTTTGTTCCTAGATTTTTTATGTTTCAAACTGTCCACTCTGTTACAAGCCTTTCAGAAATAAAATAAGCAATTGCATTCAATGTGATATTTTTTTAAAGAAGTATAAGTAATGTATCTGCTGTGATTACTTTGATGCAGTGAATTATATAGTCAGCAACTTAGACAAACCTAAAATTCTTTGCTGGTGATAGTTAATTTGCACTGTGGGATGTCCTCTCTGTTACAGTCGCATTAATGGTGCAAAAAGTTTTTTCTTGAAATTGCAGACAGAATTAGTTTTAGGATGTTTAGTCCATTTTATACTTGTTCTGGAATTAACTTTTCTTTACGATTAGAAATATATTTTTCAAATCTCATTTGTCTCCTCTGTTACACAAAGCGGTCAAGCTATTCAAAACCCTTACTGAATGACTCATATATAAGTCATTAACACTTTATTATGCACAAATAAACAGAGAATAATTTTTAAAACAACGATTAGTTGGCAAAAATTACTTCATTTGATAAACTTATCTCAACAATTTCAGACATGATTTGTACCATTTTGGCTGGAATAACCCATAAATATAACATTCGCATCTAAGAATGTATCTTTATTTTTTCAAAATGAAGTTGAATTTCGAGGTGATTGTTTAAGAATTAGATTAATTTGTTTTTAAAAAAGTGAATGTGTTTAGCATGACTCTTAATGTATTTAAAATGATAATTTGTTACTTTTAAGAATGTGTAGATTAATTTTTTGGAACTAAAGTAAAATTTCAAGTTGATTATTTAAGTATAAGTTTACTCATTTGTTTTTTAAAAAGTGAACAACATTAGCATAACTCATATATAAAATATATTTAAGCTGCTGATTTGTATCTTCAGAAAATATGTACCTTTGTGTTTTGGAGTTATGTAAAATTTTTAATTGATTATTTAAGTATAAGTTTATTTTTGAATTATTTTTTAACACACCGGTCCTGTTTTAATATTTTCTTCTTTAACTTGTATGTTAGAAAAATTACATGCATATTATTCTTAAAAAAAAAAAAGAATTTCAAAGCAAAAATTTGCTTTGTATTATTGCAAAATTAGAAATAAGAAAATGTGTTACTTTGTAATGAAGTTTAAATTCATAAAATTCTAATAAAATAGGTATTATGATTTGGAAAAAAAAAGTTTATCTGAGCTTGGTTTTTTTTATTCTTTTTTCTTTCTTTCATTTTTTTTTTTTTTTGTAAATCAATTATCGTGTATATAATATTGATGAAATATTTAATAACTATCATTTACGTAGAAACTTATCGAAATGGTATTGAAGCAGAAAAGCTTTCAAATTTAAACTAAGAATAATTAAAAGTTTAAACTTTGAGTACAAACATAATATTTAATTCAATCTTTTACAGTTTTGTCTCTTTTGATAAAAATACATAATTTAGAAAGAAATCACAATATGCTAGTGTTTCATTTCATATGTCGTGCTACTACTCCTGAAAAATAAAATAGAGGCTTTAAAAATTAATTTGAATGTATTTAACATGTTCTTAAAGAAATGATGCGAGAAACAACTTTGATTTATTGTTTTGAAGCTGCATTACAGAAAAATAAGTGAACATACAATGTAATTGTCATGCCGGATACCCGCAGGATATCTGGCGGCACAATTCCGGATATCCGGTATCCAGCTTGTGATGAGCCACCGGATATCCGATATCCGGCAAAATCAGTATCCGGTCCATCCCTATTATTTATTAATAATAATGATTTATAAATTACTTAAAAAAGTTATTCCTGCATTACTCTTATACTCATTGATTTCAAAATATTGAATTAAAAAGGCATAACTATATTTACTTACAAAAAGAAAGAAATGAAAAAAAAGAGCTTTCGTATTACAACAAAGAAAAACATTAGAAAATCATGTATTCTTATCTAAATCCATTATGAAAAGTCCCGAAACGTAACTATAAAATAAGCCCACCCGACTGGGAGAAAAAAGAAAAACTTGCAAGAGGTTACCGGTTTTGTTCCTCTATGTTTACTTTCGGGGGGGGGGGGAGCCCATTTCCAGAACTGAATCTTCACCATTTGGCGAAAAACATGAAAATGTGCTGCGAAGCTTATCATTTTGTAATTTCGCGGTACATGTAGCAGTGGGAAAACTATGTACAAGGAGCAAGATTAAGGAATTCTTTTTACTCAGTAACTGGGAATTACGAAATAACTATTGTTAAACGTTAAAAAGCTTTTTTGAGTTTTACTTTTGAGTCATTGAGAACAGTTATTTTGTTCTTTGGATTTATACTGCTCCAAAGTTTAAATTTCTATGACTGGGTAAAATTGAAAAATATCAACATTTTTTAAATGGCAATCATTCAAAGATAATTTTCTCTTTAAAGGTATATATATATAAACCTATTATGTAATCACTAAAATTAGTAAAACCTGAAGAAAATGGTTATTTTAGTGCAAATTATAAATTGCAAATTTTTAATCCAACGTTTTTAGCGCAAATAAGCAGGGATACTGCAGACACATGTTTCAGCGTTACAAGGAACGCCGAAACACGTGTCTGCAGTATCCTTGCTTATTTGTGCTAAAAAACGTTGGATTAAAAATTTTCAATTCAGTAAAACCTATTAACACAATGAGCCATACAGCAAAATGTTCAATATTATAAATTCAAAAGAATTTGCCAACCCTTCGACTTAGTTTCAGTTACTTATATATGTAACTTTATCAAAAACTATTTCAAAACCTAATCTGAAATTTTTGTTCTGTCCTATAAAGTTATTGTTTTCTGTCCCTATATATATTCAATCTTATGAATTTCGACTGTGTTGGTTTTTCTTGAACATCACACAATGCTTTTTATCACCTTGAAGTATTAATTTTGCATAACCTTGCCAGGCAAGGTATGACATGAAATCCTATTCCCAGAACTTTAAAATATCTAGTAAAACACTAGTGCTTAAAATAGCTGAAAAAAAAAAAAAAAACTTATTTCATAAGTAGCAAAACTTCACATTTCGCCATTGCTTGAGTTATTTTGGAGGGCTCACACAAGGTTAATGGTCAAAAATATTTTTAAAAAAAAATTTGTACCAAAACACAGGTGCACAATAGATCCTGTAAAATTTACTAGAATTACTTGACATGAGTCCGAAAGGTTTTTTTATTCATTGATTTCACTTGGAATGACGCACATGTGTTAGAACTGCAGTATCCTTTTTAAATTGGTGTGTCTTGAAAATGAAACACTTGGCAGTGAATGAAAATATGCTCTTTCTAATGTTATTAAGAAAAAAGATTCAAGAGGAGCTTTTCCAGACATTGCTTCTCAAAATGACAAAGCATTTTTTTGACTAGAATTTTAACATGAATAATTCAGCAATTATTTGAGCTATCAACATTCTACTTGCATAGCTTTTGGACACACTAACGGGCTACAAACAAGACAAGAAATAGGTTCAGAAAGTCATTCTTCCAACAGATACAAGCTGATGACCTATGGCTGAAATTGATCAATATGCATTTTTTAACCAACTTTGGCAGCATGTTGTGAAAAATATACTACACATTCAATTTTTAAAATGAAACTAGGCTGTTCTACTCCAAAAGTTAAGGAAGGAATATTGAATTTCATTAGGCTATTTAGGAATATTGAATTTCAATCTGCTAATCATTTCATGTTGTGAGCAATGAAAGCACAAACTTGAAGATTTAATCCATGACATGAAAAAAAAAAGTTTCTAAAACTATGAATAGTGGCAGAACCATACGACCTACGGAGCTGTAATTTGACATGTTCATGAAGTGTGATTTGTACATCCAATAAAATTTTCCTCAAACTTAGAGAGTAACGAGTGGGGACTCTTAGGATGCTTGACATGGAATGACTTAGATGAACTTTTATTACAATAGCACCAAATTAAAAAGTTCTTCGAAAGGTGAAAAATTTCATTGAATTTTACTATGAGTGCACAGCTACAAAATATTTTCTGTTCCCAAAATTTTATGCCCCCCCCCCTTGCTCTGAAATTATGGATAAAGCAAATATGCCAAAAAATGGTGTGGGTGTGACACACATTTTATGCCTACACTCTTAAGTACTTTTGAACTTCTTTAGTTATTATTTTTCATCAATTACAATTCTTCGGAGTTAAGATTAATATGCACTATGGTTGCATCAGTGATACATGATGTATCACTACAAATCTTAAGTAATAAGATGAAGTTTTGGGTGAAGTGTGTTTTTAGGGCAATTTCGAACAGAAAAACTAAAAACAATGGCAATGAATGAACTGTTTGGATTTTCGCTCCATGTAATTAAAAGAAAAACTTCTTTGGGCTCTCTTGTGCATTTACATCCCTAATAAGAAAAGTTGCATTGAGTTAAATTAAATATTAAAAAACCATTCATTAAATGTACATCCAAAAAATTAATTTTGCACAATTTAAAATCTTATTTATCTCTGAAATTTTGCATGGATTATATTTTACATTTTTATAATAATGTGTAAACTCAAAATAATTGCAGAGAAACTATTTAATTGTTTAAAAGAATCATGTTGTTAAAAAAATGTGGTTTATAAAACAAATAACCATTAATAAATTAAGAATGAAAGAGTCATGTAATACTGACTTGGGCTTGACGATTGGGTTCTAGTCTTAACAAACAGCCAACTTGAACAGTACTTGTATGAATAATACCAGCACAGACAAAATTATCTGGATTAGGATCAATGCCTTCCAGCAGCTGAATACCAAAACCATTCAGCTGAAAACAGAATTAAAATTTGCAATGAATGGGTGCATTTGCTACAATTAAAATTTATTAAATACATCTCTTACTGCATTACTACTTTAAAATGGTTTGACTGTTTTTAATTTTTGATGCAAAGCTTTAAATGAAGGTTTAATACTACTTAGTACCTCTATAAATCAGAACACATTTTATGCACAAAATTAAACCTTTTATAAAACAAATATTCAGTTTGAAATTTTCATTGTCTGTTTGGATTTAGTTCATCAAGTTTACAATGGAATAAATAATTGAAATCATTTTAGTTATCGCTGCTTATGTTAAAAAAATAAAAATGGATACTTATTCAACCAAGTTTTCTATTGTTTTTTACAAAAATAACAATGAAAAAAAACAAAAAGCGTCAAAATCTGTAAGATATACACATTAAACTAATTGAAAAAAACTAGAACGACATTGAAAAGTCTATCCGGCACGTATTAAAAAAAAAAATTCTTGGAGAACGAGTTTAGAAATCATTGCTTTTGTCATCATATCAAAAATAAAAAGTCTTCACATACTTTACTGCTCCAGATAAAAGTCAACATTACAAAAGCAACCCGTTGAAAACACTGCTGGGTACAAATGCAGACTCAATAATTTAACTGTATTTTATTCATAACTCGATTTTATTTTGCTAAATTAAAGAATTGAAAAAAGGTCCTGAATTACATGTAGCTCATTCGTTAAAAAAAGCAATTAACACAGATTCACTAAGATCTACCCTTAATATTATATTATTGCTTGGCGCTTGGACAAAAGTAGAAATTTCAAAGTAAAAAATTCACAGTTAGAGTAAAATTTTGCTTGTATCTGTCCATCTAAAGCCCTAACATGAATGAATGTGGGATCACTAGCATCATAACCAGGAATGAGCAGTAAATCAGGCATCAGATTTCATAGAAGAGGTGTGAAAAAAATGAAGCACACACACACACACATTTTATATATATATATACTCTCAGTCTCATTTAAATGGGGCCGAGGTAGCCCGATTGGTAAGGCGTCAGACTCGTGACCGGAGGGTCTCGGGTTCGATCCCAACCGATCAAAGATCCAGTCTTGGACGTTAAAAATGTTGTGGTCACAAAGTTCTCCAAGTGAAATGATACTTCTGGGGGTGCCGGGCCAAGGGTTTGCTCAGCTTTTGGTCTGGTTCAAAAAGAACAGAGTGTTCTTCGGGGTCCTATCCTGCTTAAACCACGAGTTGTGGGAGGTACGGGGGACCCTGGAGTGTGAAGTCTTTTAAATGGATACTGTCAGTTCCAAGAAATATTATTAATAGAGTAATTTTTTCTTTACTTTTCCATGTCGACAACATTTATTTAAAACATAATTAATAGCTGAACATGGTGTTCCCGTTTAACCTGCAAAACAATTATTTTTGCAACCATTTGTTCTAGTTGCATACTTCCAATTGCAAAAATGCTCAAAATAAGCAGCAGAAAAAAGATAAGTTTGATGCAAAAAAAAAAAAAAATGAGTGAAAAAGTAGGGGAATCTTAACATTTTATCCGGACTTTAAGTTGTTAAAAGTAGATTTAGAGAAAAAATCTCAAGAAATTTTGTTGAAATTTTCAATGAAGATTTGCAATTAAAACTCAGATATATTCGAATTCAAAGTTTTAAGGACTCGTGCAGAAAATAAGATCGATCCTTTTCAGTAAAATGACAGGTTGTTGAAGAAAAAAAACAAAAGATAAATGCAAATCTTATGACACGATCTGAAAAAGCACCCCACAAAAGCTCAAACAATTTGTAAAAGCACACTGTATGAACAGATATAATTTTATACTGTTGTTAATGGCCATATTTCCTCCAAAAGATGTTATTGACAGTGAATGTAAATTGGTGTAAGTCACAAAATGCTGCATATCATATGTCAGTAAACATTGATCGTACTAATATCCAACTTTTTGTTTGAATTGTTTTTTGTGCTCTTGATTTAATTAATTATAAGTTAAGGGATAAAATCTGCATAAAAAATTAGATTTTATATCTTTTGACTACATTCCCCCCCCCCTTCAAGTAATATAACTCTGCAGCTTATTTTGAGCGTTTTTACAATTGGAAGTAGGCATTTAAGACGAAAAGTTGTGAAAATAAAGGTCTTGCAGGTTTAACGGAAACATCTTGTATAAAAGAGGTAATTAATGTTAATGGTAAAAAGCTTTTGAAATAAGCTAAGTAAACAATAAAATAACCTAATAGTATTTTCACCATAAGTAGGTGTGAAAATTATAAAAGATTAAAATTTATAAACCTGTGTTATAAAATCTGTTTTAGCAATTTTTTTCACAACATTTGTTGAAAAAGTCCAAAACTGTGGATTGCTTTCCTAAGGTTTTTTGGGAACAACTGCCTTGTTTGTCGGGTTTTGCATTTAACCCATTAATGCCTGACATTTTTTTCCTGAAGATATTTCATATGCTGGTTACAAATAGTGTTTAATGGACAGGAAAAATAATTAAAACGGCTACAGAACACACTTTACAATGGTTATGTGCTGCGATCTGTTAATGATGAATTGAAACAATACCAAAGTAATAATTGAACGCTATTATTTGGTTGAAATTTTCATTTTTGGTAAATTCAGACACTTTTTGGACAGTCCCTAAAGAAGGACGCTAGGCATTAATGGGTCAATATATTAATTTATTATAGTCTGCAAAATTAATACTTATTTTTGTTGTTCAATTTAAATCTCTTCTGAGCTATTTTCTTTTAATGACAAAAGATAAAAATTAGACTAATGGTAATGTTCCGATAGAATGGGAATGTTTTTCTCCGCTGTTGTTGACGGAAAACATAACTTTATGCAAATAATTGTTCTTAATTCATTCTCAATTTATTTAAAATTTTGCAGCAAAAATATTTATGAAAGCTGAAAAAATATATTTGATTATCCAGGGAACTATTTCAATTAAGCAGATATCTTTAACATTAAGTCTACAGGGGAAAATTCGGTTCCAGAAGGTTTTATTTGTATAAGCGGTGTATATGTTTATTCGTTGTCAGATTAAGCAGGGCGGACAGTATATATACATATATATATGAAGGGTATTAGGTACTAGGATGACATAACCTACTCACTCCAACAATTGATGGTTAAAAAGATGTTTTTATTTAAAAATCATCCGAGGAAAGTATTAATGTTTTTACTATAAAATTTGATTTAAAACAATTATAACCATTTAACATTCTCCCCCCACCCCCAAAGGGACACAAAAAGCTTCACAACAATCGAGTTTTCACCAAGAAATATAAGTTTTATCATTTATAAGCATGGAAATGCCGAGTTTCTTTAAATTTAATCAAAGCTTGCTAATTACGTATAAAATTCCAAATCCATTTGAAAATGGCTAATTTTACACTCATCCCACCTGATAACTTAGCAAAATTAAATTTCATAAAATAACCAATACTTGGAGTTAAACATAGAACTTGAAATAAAACACTAACAAGGCTCCAAGTTGCTAAAATTAATAAGAATATTCAATCAAGTGACTTCATTAAACCTGTTTTAATACATTCACTCTTTTTTATATAAACATAAAATGTCCAAAAAATAGATACTTTTGTCTTTGTAGTTTCTGTGTCCATAGGATATTTGGCTTTAAATATTCTTTGTGCTTCTTGGGAAGGGCTAGGAGAAACATTTACAGAATAATAAAATATCAATTGAATTAGAAACATGAAATAAATAATTAAAACTGAAATATGTAATATTGCAATTACATACTTGTTTAAGTTTTTCCACCTGGTGAAAAAAGCTTCAGAATTCATAACAGTGGGTTCGAAAAACTTATTTACAGTTACTGGTAGTTTCATCGTTAGTTTTTGGAGAACATTTGAATACCTGGACAGGAAAAAACTATTTAGATATTGAAAAATACACAACCACATGCAATAATTAAGAATTTCAAAACTTACATGAATTGCACTGTAAGCACAGGCTTTTCACTAAAATCATCAATACATTCAACATTTAATTGCTGTTGAACTTGGGCTCCAGCATCTATAGTTGGTTCCACAGGTTTAAATTGTATATTTATTTCTAAATAAAGTTAAGGATGCAGATACACAAAATAGTATGCAGTTGCAAAAAAAAAAAAAAAAAACACACTGAAGAAAATTTAACTTAGTTATGAGGGTACTTTCTAAAATAACGCATCCAATTTTTCTCACAGTTACCTTTATTTAGTTGGCTACATCTCTTTAAAAATTTCCAGTTTCACTTCTTTATGTAGACAGAGTCCCAACAGCTTGATTTTCAACTCCAACTAATAAATTTTTATTTCTGTAAAATGTGGCTAAAGTACTTTTCTTCATCATCCCCAACCTCTTAACATGCCTCAGGAACATCATGAGGCATATGCCACATGATGCAAGACAGGCAGTCCATGCAAGACTAGATTTAATAATCCTCTGATAGGGCCAATATGATGCATAGGTTCTAGTGAAATTTGGTGCCCCTCTTGTCTATTTTCAAAATAGTATCAAAAGAAAATTGAAGAAAGAATAATTTACCCCATTTGGTGCCTTGATCTAGATCTGAGCACCACGGATAAGAGAACAATGCTCTCTAACTGGAATACCCATGGCCCAGGCACTGGAAACAGAAAGATTGATCAGAAATTGAAAATAATATCTTTGCAAGGGTAAACTCTAAAGGAGCAAGAACTTTTCATCGCAATTAATTGAAATCATTTCTTTTGAAGCTCATTCTTTCAAAATAAGAGTCCTATGCCCCAACAGCCAATTTTTTTTTTTTAAACAATCATCCATATCTCTGACCACACTGCTAAGGTCAGGCAGACAGTTTTGTTTCCATGTTCATTTAAGAGAATATTTTAAAGCAAGACCACTTATAATGTACTTATCCCTTAAACATTTTTATTCAGTCTAAAAATGGAATTTATCAACCTTAGAAACCAAATAAAGAATTATATATAAATATTAAATAGCTTTCTTTTAAAACAAATTTTCCCATCAGTGCAAGACATTAAAAACACACTGTACTAACAATTATATTAAAACCTTTACCATTTGAAAGTAAACTTCTAGTATTTTTTTTTTTGTAATTTTTTTTTAAACATCTTGTTTTTTCATTTATATGTATGCGTTAATTTTTTAATTTTTTTATACAAGAATTGATAGTTGAGACAATTAGCTTTTAAGCTTTTTTTTTTCCATTTTATAGCATGGATACAATGTACTAACAAGTATCATGTGCTATACTCTTCTCACACTCAACACCATGCCATTTGGTGTAGTACCTTAAGATTGTATCAGTGTTTTCCTTTAAATCCTGGATAAGTTGGCTTAAGAGTCAACTTGGCACAGGCTACTAACCCAAAATTTGAATTTTCAAGTCTACTGCTCGTCATTTAATATATGCTCACATTGTAGTGACAAATCCACTGCGACAGAGTGTCCCGCATAGTTCTCGACAGATGAATAACCCGTTCGGGACAGCAGCCCGCAGAAGAAAACGCTCTCTCAGGTCGGCAGCTGTTAATGCGAACTGCACTCACGGGCCGGAGCATTTTTTCCCACTAAGCCTAATTCGCGATTTCGGAAACTACGCATTACATAATTATCGATAAAATGTACACTTTTCATAGAAATGATACCATTTTTAAAGATGAAATTAAATATAACATTTTCAATCATAACCAAAACAAATCATTAAAATAACTGATATTTACCATTTAAAATATAAATTTATAGTATTTTTCTACAACTAAAACTACCTAAATTAAACACTAAATATTGATACTAAATAGAAAAGAAACATGAAAAATCTTCACACTTAACATCATGACACACGTTAATGATGAGGATTATTGCAATAGTTAATATTGTAAAGCAGTATGAAAAATTTCAAAACACGGATCAATGCAGAGACCGACATTGCACATTTTGCATTCGTAACCAGTTTCAAGTCTTTTATTGTGCTTTGAACAAACTGCACAGCTCCTTCGAAGCTTTTTTCCATCTTTTCCAAATGAATACTAAATTAAAACCTAAGTTAGAATGTCTCCCATAAAAAGCCCCATTCTTAAAACAGAACCAAAACTATTAACTCTTTTAAAATGAATTAATAGGCTCTTCACCACTTGTTGCAGCCTAATAAATCTCAGACACTTGATATTCCCATCTCTATCGTCAGATATATATAATATATATATATATATATATATATATATATATTTCAATATATATATATACAGGGTGAGTTCGATCGAATCTGCCATACGAAAAGGGGTGATAGAAGAGCCCAAGTGGAGTATAGAACCACCCATTAGCGGTGTCAATTCGTAACCGTAACCGAGTTATGGTATATTTAAGGAAAATTCACAAAAAAACAAAATTCTGAGAAAAAGACCAATTTCTGAAGTTCCTGTTGGGTCTACGCACAAAATAAGCACATATTTCGAAAGAGCAGAAAAAATCCTTTAAAATGACATCTTTTTCATCAGGATAGTCGCACTTTATAGCGAGTTACAAGCTTTCAAACACTGGAAACACTCAAAAATGAAATTTCATCAAACTTTTCAGTCAAAAATTTCAGAAACAACCGTATGAGCTACAACCGGTCAAATGCACCAAAAACTTTCCCATTTCACTAGCTTTCAGATGATACAACAGAAAATCCTATTGGGCTTCAAGTTCAGCAGATATTCCGGCTTTTGTTTGAAACAGTATGAAAATCGTCCTTTGTCAGAATATGGAAACCAGCAAAGAGTCAGACTTTTATGTTCTAAATTTTCTATTTCATGTAAGTGTACTGGTTTATTTATTCAAGAAAAGGAAAATTTTATAACTAAATATTAAATTGTAACACTTTATTAAGTTAATAATCACAACAGAAGATAACAACACGTAGAAACAAAGGAAGCATTACTTTAACGCGCTTTTCACAAAGAAAAATTCAAAATTAAATGAGTTACACTAACATCTATGAGTACATTTACATGTAAACAATCCTCAACATTTCCCAGAGCTACTGAAATTATCATCCCCCACACCGGATAGATGCCCTTGGCCTTTTAAGAGCAAAAACTACCGTCGCTCTCAATGAAATTTCATTTCTCACTTTTGCTACTGCTCCATCAAGCCAAATGCGCAAGTCCTGCAAACTGGTTGCATCTGAGCAGTAAACTGCTTGTTTCAAGAATCTCCAAACAAAGAAGTTCACTGGCGTCAGGTCTGGTGATCTAGGTGGCCAAGGAATAGGACCCAAATGACAGGATGAATGGACTCCATGAAATTAAATTTCATAGAGAGCGACGGTAGTTCTCGCTCTTAAAAGGCCAAGGGCATCTATCCGGTGTGGGGGATGATAATTCCAGTAGCTCTGGGAAATTTTGAGGATTGCTTACATGTAAATGTACTCATAGATGTTAGTGTAACTCATTTAATTTTGATTTTTTTTTTGTCAAAAGCGCGTTAAAGTAATGCTGCCTTTGTTTCTACGTGTTGTTATCTTCTCTTGTGATTATTAATTTAATAAAGTGTTACAATTTAATATTTAGTTATAAAATTTTCCTTTTCTTGAATAAATAACTCAGTACACTTACATAAAATAGAAAATTTAGAACATAAAAGTCTGACTCTTTGCTGGTTTCCATATTCTGACAAAGGACGATTTTCATACTGTTTCAAACAAAAGCCGGAATATCTGCTGAACTTGAAGCCCAATAGGATTTTCTGTTGTATCATCTGAAAGCTAGTGAAATGGGAAAGTTTTTGGTGCATTTGACCGGTTGTAGCTCATACGGTTGTTTCTGAAATTTTTGACTGAAAAGTTTGATGAAATTTCATTTTTGAGTGTTTCCAGTGTTTGAAAGCTTGTAACTCGCTATAAAGTGCGACTATCTTGATGAAAAAGATGTCATTTTAAAGGATTTTTTCTGCTCTTTCGAAATATGTGCTTATTTTGTGCGTAGACCCAACAGGAACTTCAGAAATTGGTCTTTTTCTCAGAATTTTGTTTTTTTGTGAATTTTTCTTAAATATACCATAACTCGGTTACGGTTACGAATTGACACCGCTAATGGGTGGTTCTATACTCCACTTGGGCTCTTCTATCACCCCTTTTCGTATGGCTGAAATATATATATATATATATGATATATATATATATATATATTGAAAAAAAAAGTGAATAAGCGAAGCCTGCCTTCATCACCTGCTTTTCTTTTTGAACCCCTTGCACATGTTTCTGTTTACATTTTGGCAAACCCAATAAATCTCTCAGATACTTCACATACCCTCACTTCTGACGTCAGAGATATATATAAAGGAACCAGAAAAATATAATGAAAAAAAAGTGGATAAGTAACGGCATCTGATAGAAGCCATTTCGTTCCAAAAGTGCGCCGCAAATAAACGACAGTAGGCCCTAAGACATTTTTCGGTGTCCTATATTCAAGTCGGTCGGCCAGGTAGGGCAGCTCGCGCTGTCGTATATTTACGGCGCTCGTCCCGAACGGGTTAATCTCTATCACACACAAGTGTGACAGAGATGAACTGCTTCAATTTGAACTGTGAGATGTAGACTAGCAGAAAAAAAATGAATCTATTTAAGCAGAGCATTTTATTTAACTCTTAAGTTGCGGCATAACAGAATGAAAAATTTGGGATATTTAGGGTAAGTGCAAAATCTAAGGGGTTTTAGGACAGTTAAAAAAATTTAAGAATTTTAGGTAAACTAGCATGGCTTCGACCGCTAGTCGCTACAAAAAGGAATGAGTTGATAATAACTGCTTTGTTTAAGATATTTAGGGGACCATTCTAAAACTATTTGACTTTAAAGCTATCAAGTCATCAGTCAACCAAAGTATTGAAAAATTTGTGAAAAAAGCACATGAGCAAAAAAATTTGAGATACATGCTGGTTTCATATAGAAAGCATAAGTTTTTGAAATTATCATTTAACTGACTTGAAACAGTTTCAAGTCCATTCCACAGATCAGGATTTAAAATCTAATAAATTTAAAACTTGTTAATAAATTCATTTACTTATTTAAAATACATGTTTTTTAGAACAATCAAATGATGAAAAAACAGGAAAAATAACTCAAAAGTAACAGTAAAACATGAAGGATACTTTTGCCTAATGTATCTGAACAGGAAACATTTGGTGTAAAACTATGAAATTGTAATGGTGTTTTGTTTCCATAAAAAAGACCAATTCGTCCTAAGTTTTGCCTGAACTCACTTTTGACACCAATTTGAAGTAAATCATTTTCAAACAGAATGCCATTATTTTTACACACCAACCTATAATTGAAAACAAAATTAGGGCTATCAGTTGAAAACATATTTTAATAAACAAAGATTTGTATGGGGGAAAACCACTCAAAGCGCACTTCTTATAATGATGTTACATAAAGTTTCTTATGTGGATATTTAAATAATATTTAACTTTTAATTCATATCAATTAAATAAAGCAGTTATAAATATATCTTACTTGCCTATACATTCTGTACTGAAATAGTACAGAATGCCTACTGTACGGGTCATATTAGAAGAATATTTATATGACACATCCAACTGTTTGTAAATGAGTCCCTCAGGCAAACAATTAAACTATACTAGTGTGACACATGCATATGACGTCATTTTTGCAAACTCCTGAACATAAGAAAAATTAGGCAAGTAATTTTCAAAGTTGATACCTTAATTGAAAAAGTTATGGTTTTTCAAAAATATTTCTTTTTAATATAAAATAATAAAAATTTTGTAATTTACATTTTAGGTATAATTTTGAGAGCAACTGATGTGCAATGCAGTTCTTATTTTGTTTATATTAGGCAAGTTTTGATTTTAAATGTTCAATGTAAGTTGTCAAGTGCACGCGGGACAAAGAAAAATAGTTTATTTTGTTTGTTTACACATTCATTTACAAAACCATGCGCCTATTTCTTCATTTATTAATTTATTCACATTATTTTACTAATTGATTCACTTATTTATGCATTCATTCACTATTTTATCATTCATTCTGTATATTATTCACTAATTTCATTTTCTCATATATTATCTAATTAAATCATTTATTTATTTATCTATTCATTCGTTTATTTTTTCATAAAAATTCATTTGTTTATTTAAGCATTAATTTGATGAAAATTACTGCAACTCAAATATAAAATGTTCTCTTATGAAACTACTGTATTTTTCACTTGCCCTATGGTTTTTGAGGTGAAAAATTTACATCTTTATTTGATAGAGCAAAATAACTGCCAAAAATGAAAAATAATTTTGGCAATGATTGTTGTATCGCAAAATATATTATTCCTTCTTTATGTACATTAATTTTTGGAACAAATATCCGATTTATTTATTCTGAAACAAGTATGTTATCCTAACTATTTCACTTGGCCCCACATTCCCGTAAATAAAAATTTTAAATATTATATTTTTGATACATTTAGTTCAACAGCTATAGTAAGGTTGCAGGTGTTTTTTGTTACTGACACAATTGTTCTTGATATTTAGACTTTGAAAGTAAGATTCATAAAAGAAAGTTATAATTTAGTGCTTTAACGTACTTGTAAAGCCCTTCTTCATTTGAAATTACAACAGCACCTGGAGCTAGAGTAGGAGAGGAAGGAGTGTTAGAAGCGAGATCACCAAAAACATCAACTAAAAGATCATTTGTAGTAGATGCAGGGTTTGGCAGAGGAGCTGTAGGAGTACTTGCTATTCCTAGGAGATCACCAGTAGTGGCAGGATGCTAAATAAAAAAGGAAATAATTTATCAATCGTATTGGCATAAATAGAATATATATAATCATACACTTGTTTTAGTTACTGGAAATAATGTTTAAGATTATCTGATATGAAGAAAAATGTTAGAATATAGATCCAAGATATTGTACGTTATACTTTGTATTAAATGTGAAACATAGATGATTCAAATTCCTTATTATTGGTGGAAAATGTGAATTTTAAATGACCACACTTAACTTAGCATAAATTGGCTCTCTTAATGAATGTAGTTCGTTAATAAGTACAGTCAAACCCCGCTATAACGAACCCTCAACGGACCGACTTGAGTGATGGTTATAACCGTGGGTTCGCTATATCCGAATTGCCAAAAATAGTTGAATTTCGGTAATATGCTATAATGAGCATCCTAATTGCATATGACTCCATTTTGTCAATGTTTTCAGTTACAAAAAAAACTGTCCACGGTTTCTCTTTCTGCTTTTTGCAATTTCTTACAACCGTTTATGTTTTTCGCCACTTTTTTAGGATCGTTATAATCGATTTTTCAGATTCTGTGGATCGTTAGAAGCGTACAAAGTTACCTTACTGACACAGTTTTAGATTGGACTAATGAAAAGGTTCACTATAACCGGGGGTTCGCTATATCCCGGGTTTGCTATAGAGGGGTTCGACTGTAGTAACTTATTTGTTGAAAGAAAGAGCTGCATAAATGTGTTCACAGCAATCTAAAACATTTTCTATTGCTTTTTTCCAACAAAATCATTATTAGTGAATAGAAAAATGATAAGGATGAGATTAATTTTTGAAGATCATATTTCTTCCAGTTTTCAAGTTCAGTTATAAAATGTAATTTATTCATTATTCAAGTACTAAAATAGTTCATTCAGGAGAAATTAGTAACTTCAATGCAGATACCAACACAGTTCTATGGCCAGAAATGAGCATCGTATTGGGAGAATATTTATTTCATTTTGTATTTTATTTTGCCTTAACAGTGCATTGATTACTTTCTTCTAAAACATAATACCAATTTTTAACTGCTCAGTTTGTTATAGGGGAAACTAGGGAGGTTTGACCCACCCTTTCTTTTTCATATTTAAACTATTTTAACTGAGGATCCCATCACATAGTAGCATGGTACAGTGCATCGGAAAAGTTTAGACGCGATGCAAATATTTGAATAAAAATAAAACTATTCAGCAAAATGCTTTCAAATTTCTGCTGTAGGTGAACAATATGATCCCAAACACGTGTCCAGAGTTTCAAAAAATGTAACTGAAACAAAAATAAGAAAATACAATAAATTTTTTTTGCTCTCACAAAACTTTAGACACAAGTCTGATTATATGCAAATCTCTCTTGTAACACAACTGGTGAAGGAAGGAGGGAACTTTTTTCTTCTACTATAAAGTGCAGTGATTGCTCAATGAGTAATCAAAATCCTAAAATTGCGGTAGTTCTAGCTTAAAGAAGATGAGGAAGTTTGGGATCTGAAATTTGAGAATGAATCCACTTTGCTAATTTTTTGTCTTTTAAATCGGCCCTAATGTGACAGTATTGTTTTTTACTTTGTGGAAAGCAAATTCAGACATGCTCGAACTGACAATTCGCCCCTTAATTCTAGAAAACTAACTTGGATCAAAAACAGCAGCTGCATGTGACAGCATAAATAGGTGAACTGAATCAGGATGCATAAGAAAAGCAAAAAAAATTGTGCTTGAACCTTTTCGGAAACAGTGTCCAAAATAAACCATATTTTAATGGGAAAAGCAGCATAGCACATGCTCAGATATTTTCTCAAGTCATGCTAATAGAATTATAATCCATCTAGAAGATCCAAATTTTTTTTATTTGAATCAGAGAAAGTAACATTCATTTTTTAGTCACGATGATATATGTGCTGCTTTTCCCATTGCAACCTGGTTTATTTAGGAAACTTTCTGAAAAGGCTCAAGTACAATTTGTTTTTTGATGCATCCTGATTCGGTTGTTCATTAACTTATGCTGCCACGTGTTGTTTTTGATCCAAGTTAAAGTTTTGTAGGATTAAGGGGCGAGTCAGTTCACAAGCCGTTTTTTCAGTTCCTTCAAACTAAAGTATTTTTTTGCCCATCTTGATTGATATGCATGTCTGAATTTGCTCTCTACGGTCAAAAAAAAAAAAAAAAAAACAATTGACTACCACATTAGGGCTGATTTCACAGATGAAAAATTAGCAAAGTGGATTCTTTCTCAAATTTAAGCTTCCAACCTTTCACATCTTTTTTGGATGAGAACTACAGCGATTTTGGGATTTTGATTACTCATTGAGCAATCTCTGCACTTTACAGATGAAGAAAAAAGTCTCGCCTTTCTGCTACCAATCACGTTTCAACAAATATTTGCATAAAATCTGACATTTGTCTAAATTTTTGCAACAGCAAAAAAGTCTTTTGTAACTTCCGATTTTCATTTCATTAGATTTTTGAAACTCTAGACACATATTTGGGATCATATTGTCTACCTACAGTAGAAATTTAAAAGCACATCTTAATAGTTTTCTTTTCATTCAAATAATTGCATTCTCTAAACTTTTGCAATGCACTGTATCAAGTAGAATCAAAAGTAAATTCTAATTTTTAAATAGAATCAAGGAGAAATCTTATGCGATGTCTTTTTCAGGCAAAAAAGTATTTTTTCTAGTTGGAAGTTCATCTGGCCTGCATTATTTGTCATTAACATAAACAAAATTAAATTGAAGTATTTATGTACTCAGATTGATGCACACTTCATTTTTACTTTCACTTCTTACATTATGTTTTTAAATTCTTGGATGAAAATAGCTATTAAGAAAGGTTTGACCCACTTCCAATCCAGGAAGTTTGGCACAGGTCAAATCTCTTCATTTGGTATTATTGGATGGCGTAACAATTTGTAAGCTGTATACAACATTTAATTTCTTTTGAAAAGAAGGTTTTTAGTTCACATGAAAGAAGATTTTGTTCTTAACTTGCAATCACTCTCTCATTACTCATTGTTCATGCATTATTCTAATCAAACTAAACTCACAACTGAAAACTAATTTTATCATTTGCTAACAAATTTATTAAAATACTCAACCCATCTTTATTTTACTCAATTATTTGTTAAATTTCTTTATTTTATCGTAACTTAAGTATTTTAATTTTTATTTTATAACATGAAAATCAATAAAATATTTATCTAGAAAAGGCAAATGTGGTAGAAATCTTACCAAATCGAGGATTTTCACAGATACCTCTTTAAAATAGATGTTTTTAAGGTCCCTCATTTAATGATGAGGCACAGAAAGAATGAATGAGGAAAATGATGAGGCACAGAAAGAGTTGCATTGAAAATGAAATTTGACTCCGGCATTTCTCACAATAATCTCTACTGATTCAAATTATATTTATTAAAACTATAGTATTTTTTAGACATTACTCGTACCTTTTAATACTATCTGATTAGATGTTAATTATTTCAGCAACATTTTTCAACTTATAATCTCTGTGGGTCAAACCCTTCTAATGATTTGTCAAACCTCCCTCAAGTGGGGAGGTTGGACCCGGCTAGGACCTATTTAAAACATTGGTATTAAAACAATTAATATATAATTTAAATACAAAATAAAATATGTAAAACATTGCCAGACATAAGGGGGAAAAATGTCAATTTGGAAGTTTTCTAACGGTAAGAAAAAAAAAGTACAATTTTGTAAAAAGTGTAAAACCTCCCTAGTTTACCCTACAGTCAACCCTAAATGACTCAAAGTCCCTAGAGACTGGCCAATATGCTTGAGTTATTAGTTGGAGTAATGGGAAGTTCTCACAACCTTTCTCAAGGCTTTGGGACCCAATGAAAACTTCATGAAGGATTATTGGAGCTATAAGGCTTCAGCCTATAGAGAGTTGACAGCAGCTTTTTTTGGGGGTAATTTTCAAACATTAATAAAAGTTTTGCAGGGCATTGAGTTTTTCTTTCTCATAGAATTTTAGTTTGTGTACCTTAAACCAGATTGTTTCCTTACTAAAGCCAGAAAAACACTGAAATCTCATGAGCGAACTAGCTATACATAGTCATATAACAAATACAGTAAAACCTATCAATAATCATACTGCTGGGACCTAAAAAACATATTTTTATAGAGAGGTTATCGTTATAGACAGTTATGAAGATTTATGCAAACTTTTCCGCAGTATATACCCAGTAGGTATAATATACAGAGCTCAGTTTAAAAAAATTTGAGAAAAAAAAAACTTGATCTATATAATTTAAAATTTGCGCAAGATATAAAAATATGATAATGTTATGACATGGCTAACTTTAGATTAGGAAGATTTCTGAATCCCTCAGCGAAATTCCATGTTAGAAATGTTACTGATTTTTGAACAAAACTTTCTGTTCCTTGCCAGATATGTTACTAGAAGAGTTTAGGTTCATTAGCTGCCCATGATTTCCTATGAATATTTCTGAATTGTTTTCCCATTGCAGTTTTGAAAAAAGAAAAAAAAGAAAATTAAATAATCTAGTACTTGTATTTGAAAAAAGGCATGATCATTAGGGACAAAACAAGCAGTTCTTGCAATAGACAGGTTGAAAATGCATTAGGTTAGTGAGAATTTTGCTGTGACAAAACACACACACAAAATATTGTTATAGAGAGGTTTGTTATTATAGACAGTATTGTTACACATAGATTTCACTGTATAGCCAAGATTAAAGCATTTTTAAATGGTTTAAAAGAAAAAACTGAAAGGGGCAAAGTACCTTGTTTAGAGTAAGTTTGAGAACTATGGAAGAAATAATATTTTTCCAAACAAATGCGAAAATTTGAAAAGAATTGGGCAAGAAATTTATAATCTATTCATGATTTTCCCAACTTTTCTATCACTATTATGCAAGATGGAACTTCAAAATTGTAGCTAATATTAAGCAAAAATTTAAAAATTTTAATCACATAAAATATAAATAAGAAGGTACCAATCAAAACCACACACATCTATTCTAAACTATTTTTGGGATATCACGAAAAATATGTTTATAAAGTACCTTTTATGGAAAATTTATTTTTCACTATATAGATTGATTTAATCATTAAATTCTTTTCAAATACAAGGCCAATGAACCTAAAACTAAATTTTCAAATTAGGACTTGTCTTCATTTGTATAGATCTAAAGGACTTTTTCTCTAAATAAAATCATATTGAAGATGTTTGTTTCTGAACAGCTTAAGATTTGAATTATTTACAGAAAAGACAAAGCACATGTTTTCTTACATTTTAAAGTGTTGAAACATAATCTATTTATTGATACAAGATAGCTATCAAAATAACTTGGATAATTCACAGTTATCTGGATTTTCCAGAAGACAAATAGTGCATCTCTAATATTTTTGTCCTTCTTAAAGAGAAGATTTTAAAGCCCTAGTGCATCTCCAGATCTAACTAATGCATATTTTGCAACATTATTCATGTACTTACATGGGGTAAACTCTAAATCTTGTAGGACTAGAATGGCTTTTTAATTAAAAAAAAAAAGTGTTTACTTACTGTCTTTTTCTTTCTATGTTAACCCACAAATCACCAATTCTTACACAACTGTCTTGATCCATTCTAACACTAATAAACTTAGTTTTTAAACATAACATTTAATGAAAATTTATTTTCAACTAAAAACAGTCACAGGTGTCCACCATAATCTTAATAGCAAGTCGAACAAAGCTTAATAGCAGGAGCACCAGAAACTTGAATTTTTTAGGAGGGGGAAAATTCTTAATTTTCTGAATGGTATGTTAAAGTTTTACCAAACGATAAAATACTATCATGCATATAAACCTGCAGGTAGTAAGGAAATATTATAGGCATGTCTGAAAAAATACAATTCTGCAAGTATCTTTTTCGATTTTGCCGAATTGTCAGACAAAATGTCAAATAAAAACTTTGGGAAGTCACAGTGACATCACATCTAGACTTGAATGCAAATCAGCTACAGGTTACATGATCAGAATGGGGGACTCTTATAAACTGAATACTTGTTTTTCGATTGAAATAAGTCTGTTGACCAGTTCTTATTTAATTTACTACTTAGTTTTAAAACAGGATTTTCTTTGCCTGAAACTAGCACAGTGTTAGAGGGACTATCCTATGATATTTGCATCGGCTGACAAATCAATTTCTGTTGAAACTGAACATGTGTGGTTTTGATTATTACCTCCTAAAATGTTATAAGAAAAATTATTGCATATAATTTTGAAAATGTGCCAAAGGATATCAGTACAGATTAAAGCAGATATATTTTTACTGATATGTTAAAATTCAGCGTATTATAATTGCAAGATGTTACACATACAGAATTATTCATCTCTACGTTGTTTGTGACATTGTGGTTAAATAGGGCAGGATGTTCTTTTGTAACAGCATTTGGAGGCAAACCTTCAGCAACACCAGGTTTCTTCTTCTTTAAGATTGCAAGTATAGATGACTCCCTCTCTGGAAAAGGAGGCATTTCTTCTAATACTGTTGCCTGAAAAAATAAAATTTAACTTCAAACAACTGTTAGAAAATATATGAAGTATGTGGAATCTTTTATACAAATGGAATACATGTAATGATTTTATAGGATTATAAAAACAATCAAGCACTTATGCATTGTGGAATAAGTGTATAATAGCCTGCCTCTCCCCCTAATTTATTGACTTCCCTTCTTTTTGAATTTCCGCTATCTAATATACAGCAACAGAATATTTGTGAGCATTGTCATATTATTAATAAACTAGCCACCAACGCAGCTCACACAAACTGTCTTTGGCAGTGTGCTTCAGTGCCCCCTTCTTGATGCTTGCAGTGGGTATCTTAGCCTTGTCACCCTATGGTAGCTCCTCTAACGCTCAGCAGCAGATTGGTGTACACCAACTTCAGCACTGCACTTTGGGGGTTGCACCCTCTCTTGCCGCCTAGTGTACTTTGGGGACTTTACCTTTTCCTCCTGCAAAAGGGCGTTAAATTTCTAGTGGGACACCTCTAGGACCATTCTATTCCCAATCCAAAAAATGACTCCATTTCCAATTGTATGCTTCAAAGGCTTTGACCTTTAATTGGGCACCTCTAGTACATTAAGTGTTACCAACTTTTACCAAGAAATAAGTGCAGCTAAATTCAATGTTGCCTGAACCCGAAATTAAAGATGAAAAAAATCCATATCCTGCACACACGCATCTTAACCCCCTGGCGGAACATTGAACAACAGTTCATTGATGAATTCTACTTTTTGTTAAGCCGTGAGTCAAATTAAATCCAATCTTGCTAGAAGCAGGCATTACTGCAACACAGATGAGGGTTCTGTAATGTGGCAGGATTCCACCAACAGAAAATCTGAAGCTTTGAAGCTCATTAAACTTCTTTCAGAATTTTCATTTTAATTAATATTTTCACTAATTAAAATGGTAGAATTTTGAAACCTGGGCAAATATGAAGATTGACATACATAGATAGATATGCTCAGTGTTTGATAATATACGATTGTACAGTTAAAAAGTAATTTTGCCCATATTTTGAATACGTTGTTCCAGAAAATTCATAACAGAACTGAAAGCCAAATATGCTGCACCGAGTTGTTGCGCTTTTTAAAGACTTGAGCCCTGCAATGTGTTTGCCCTGCAGCAGAATAAATATAAATTGAAACCTTGCAAGTGCTTTTGAAGATAACTAGCATAAATGATAGAAAAAAACTAATTTGTTTTGGAGCAAGAGATGTTCATCTCAAATGTTTATTTGAACGTTCAAATCTCTCAAGATGTTTATTTTAATTTTTAAAATGTGAAGTAATTAAATTTGCTTCACAAAACATAAACCATCCATATTTGGAGAGGACTTTAATATTGAAACAGGTACCAAAAAGTTTGAAACTTTCCAATGAATACTTTTCCAAAGTCTTATCCTTCTAGATCTTTAATAAACAAACATATTGTCGGCACCATGCTAAAATTATGAATGTGAAAATTGGCACTTTTCTGGAGAGCCAAAACTAGAGATGCACCGATAAGCAAATTGGTTGATTACTGATTAATCGGCCGATTAATGATAAGGAGGATTGTTTTTAACACTACCAATTTTGTCATCACTATTTTTCTCTTGTACAATTCCGAGTTTAGAAATAGTAAGTAATTTATTTCCAAGAGAAGATTTTTTTTCCATTTTTCCAATTTTCACAAAATAATTTCAACATTTTATCAAATTTCATAGAACTAATTTTCATGTTATTGTCAATACACAGGGTGTATTGACAATAACATGAAATAACGTGAAAAGGTGTAACATTACATTAACGCATTGTTAATTATGTTAATTGGACATAAAAATTCAGAAAAGGGGGAAGGGAGTTTGTACTCTAATTTAAGAATACTTTTAATTTAAATTTTTTAATAATTTGTAGCAATTTAATTCAAGACTTTTATTCTTTGTGAAAATTAGAGGTTATCTAAAACACTGTACTAGGAGGAAACTGTCTCCACATGAAAAATGTTGCAACATTGTTCTATGTGTATATTTATTCAAAGTAGAATTAATTTATTAAAAACTTTATATCAAGTGGTGAGTATTATTATTACTGGTAATAAAATTATTCATCGTAGTTTCTTTGTGAAAGTATACTTTAAGAATAAAATTCAAAAAATATTTCTTGGCCGATTAATCGGTCTAATTTTGCCGATTATTAATCGGCAAAGTGGTCGATTATGACCGATTAATCGTTACTGCCGATTAATCGGTGCATCCCTAGCCAAAACACTGAATATAATTTTTTCCCACCTGACGTGTTTGGTTATTTTCAATTTCTAAATTTTTATACATATCTTTAAGTGTAAAACTATCTCTCGAAGGCATCATTTTAGTTTTATTTTAAAAATTCGAACTTGGAAAAACGAGATTTTTCACATTCGTTATTTTAGCATGGTACTGACGATATCATTTAGAAACACAATTTCAAAATAGTGCATATCATTTTTTTTAAATACATCATTAAAAATTGCATCAAAATTTTCTTTTGGATTTGTAGAGCAGAAATTTTACTAATTATTGAATCTACACCTCCTGACACAGCTGGGAGCAACACAGGATTGACGTCCTGCAGGCTAATAGCCATACAAATCAATCTTTTAATATATAAGTATTTGCATTTTTAGTGCAATCCAGTAACATCTTGTCATTCTTATAACTAATATATGCAGTTTGAAGTAGTGGAAGAGATTTTAAAAATAATTCATGGAGAAGAAAGATATCAGTTAAAAAACAATAACTTCAAGTAATAGAGAGGTGAACATTACAGACGTTAAATTATGGAGTTTCTTTGCGACTGGCCATCAATATCACTTTGAATTACCAAGAATAACGAAACACATAGAATTCATTCAATTTAACCAGGTTTTCTCAAGAAGTAACAAATAAATCAAAATATTTCAATTATCTATAGAATATACACAATACTAATCATAATTGTCAATTATGATATACAATTTTGATGATTTATAAATAAGATTAAAGTTTAGAAACAGCTGACGAATTATAATTTAAAAATTTATTCAGAAAAATATGTACATTTGTCTTATTTTAAAAGGCTGTAAACTATTAAGTTCATTAATTATCAAACACTCACTAAAACATCAGATGTAGCTATGGTGCTGAGTTGAAGATATTCTACTGTGCGCTGTTGTAATTCAGCATCCGCACTTCTAATATTATTGTCACTTTTTAAAATCTAGGGCAAAAAGATAAAAGTAAACAACACATGTCAAATCATTAATTCAGTAAATACTCAAAATGCTTTAAATATAGCTTACAATTTGAATTTCATGCTTTATTTCTGGAAACAGGTTTATAAACTTGATATATGTAGTTAAAAGCAATGCTCTTGTTGCTGCAGGACAGAGATGATATTTGGAGTGTAGAAGCTGAAACTGAATCAAGGGACTAGAGAAAAAACATCAGAACAAGTGAAAATTTATTTTATGGCAATATTAATTTATGAAATAAGACACCTTCAGACAAAGTAAACACAATTACAAGCAATGTTATGCTTACCTAGACCTTTGGTCACCAGCTATAAGATTTCCAAATTCGCCCAAGATGTAGCCAGCCACTTTTACCATGTTTTCATGACAGGCAGGTGCTTGAAGAGCCTACAGAAAAATATACACAAGAAAATTCATAAACCTATGAAGCAACTTCAATAAAAATAGGTTTAAATAAACATTTGTAAACTTACTGTTTTCTAAATCAGCATTGAACTATAATATAATGGAAAAAACTGAAAACTGCTGAAAAAATTTCCGACTTTCATGCACATATGAACCACTAATAAATTAAAAATTGCTTTCAAACTATTGGTTTGGAAATATAATGAATTCATTGAACTGAGAAAAAATACTACTAGTTTGGTCAAACTACACATGAAAATTGCAAAAACGGACATTCTTATTTTTGGATCAGTTAGGAAAATGTAAATCCAAGTTTATGCATTTTGGGAGTAGACATTACCTTCATAAAAATCTTCTTAAATCTAAGTGAAGCATGTAATTCTTTGAAACCTTTGAACGCACACTTCAAAAAATTTATTAATAACTAGTTGACCCGGCAAACGTTGTTTTGCCATATAAATAATTTCCTAGTAATTTCTAGTGTTGACAAAAAATAGCTTACTTATTGTAAGTATGTATGTATGTATGGTAGAATGTGTATATTGTATGTATGTAAGAATGTGGTATATGCGTGAAATAAGCATGGAGCGCTGTGAACGATGCGGGAATATAAAAATAACAAAAGGCAAACATTATTTTTAAGTTATTATAATTTATTCCTTAAAATTATATATCATTAAACAATTACGACAGTAACACTATTAAACAATATCAATCTCTTAATGCTATAGCGTGAACAATATTTTTTGTTAGTTCATCTTTAGCTAACACAAACAAACTGGATGGTTTACCCACGCGAGAGCATGCCACGTATAATTGTCCGTGTGAAAAACATGGTGTTCTCAAATCTAAGCCACAAACAGACATCGTTTGACATTTATTTTCAAAAATTAAAAATACTGCTCACTTTTTTTTTTTTGAAAAAATAAAGAAAATTTTAACTTTAAGAAAAATTAAGGTTTTTTGATTTTAGACTAATAAAAGCTTTTTTGATGAATGATCCCAATCACCACTAAAAATCTGTACATTCATTTGCTTATATATTAGTAAGAAAAAATTCTGTGATGCATTACGTAAAATATCATAAACATTTCTTAGTAAATTTTATTTTTAAAGGCACATGATCTAAAAAGTTTTATTATTTATGAAATACTTATTCAATGCAGTTTTAATACATTATCCCAAGTGCAAAAAATATTTTAAAGCTACATCTTTAATGGAAAAAAATATTTAATGATTTCAGTAACATGGAAACACACACACACACACACACACACAAAAAAGTTCATCCAAGGAAAAGTACTTTAAAATTCAGCTATTCAGTTAGAGCACTAGAGTGCATGAATTAAAGTTACTAATTTTTAAATAATAGATTTAATGAGATGAAATTTTTTCTGTGTGTTTGAAATATTTTTTAGGATTAAAATAAAGCATTTTTTTCCCCTTTGGTCGCTTTTGAAGTAATTTAACTTTTTAAATAACCTGCACTTGGTTACATAACAAATCTATAAATGTTGTTTCAAAAAAATTTTCAGTTGTCATCACTTTATTGCTTGATACATTGCTACACTATAAATTAAATTTGTAACAATGTTGAATGATGAAATAATTTAAGGTATGGAAGTTCATATATTCCTACCTGGTACTTAAACTCTTTCAAGAACATAAATATTTGATGAAAAATACCTTCATTGGTTATTAATGAGTTATTAGACGCATGTCTAAAAACTGCTTGATTAAAGTTTATGGGTAACTTTTTACATTTTGATTAAAAAAAACCAAGCAACTGATGTTTTAGAAATTATGGCATATTTTATACCACCAGCCTTGAAAGAGTCGAACGATTATTAGGTTAGACAGTGGATTTTCTGACAGATTATGATTCCAGGTTTAAAAGATAACATTAACAGCATCAAGCGATGGAGATAGAGAAATTATATTGTTATTTAAATTTATTAAAATGGAAGGCATTGATGGAATAAATTTCTGAGCAGATGCAAAAACGAGGGATTTTTGTTTTAAGGTTTTCAAATTCAAAGTTAATCTTAAATTTGGAGACAAAATATTCCTTCACCGGGAGAAAGATCTTGATCTTAGAGATAAATTAATTAAGACCACCCCAGTAGGACCCAGAGCCTAATGCTGGTTGTCACTTTTGTATTTCTATTCATTTATATTATTGTTTAAAGACAGGGACGAAAACAATGTAAGTTAAAAACTTGAACCATAAATGTGCGACTTCATATATGTATGATGATTACAGTACAATATTTATAGAGATGTTTTCTTTATAAGTTTCCAACACATAATGCAGATTAACACATATAACAAGATTGATAGCCTCAAAACCAAACTGGCCTTATAAGCACAAACAAACACAAAGATGAAGTAAAAAGATTAAATTTTCAGAAGCAAAACCTAAAAATTTGAGAACTGCAGAAAAAGTTAGTTTGTCTGGGAAGAGTACACACCCCTTTGCAATGTCATAAAATTAAATTTTTAATCTTTACTTTTAAACTTACATATAAAATGGCCACCTTTCTTGGCTCTTGAAATGGTGAACATAATGTCAAATTAGCTGTACTATGATAATTTGCACAATCAAGTTATCATAATTTCAAAATTGGAAAATGTTCCCAATAATTACTTACAGAAGATTTTATTTTCTTGTTGCACTTTGTTCTTACAAAGTTCATTTAATTGAAAAACTCCTTTTGCAGGGAGTAAGTTTTAACATTCATACTCAATAAAATAAAAAAGTTCAACACTACCTCAAACACAGTTTTGGCAGCATAACCTTGCACGTCATCTCTGTTAATGACAATTTGGATCACTCTGTACCATACCTAAATATAATAAAGAAGCTTACTATATCAGCGTGTTTTACTGCATTTTAAAAGGAGAAAATATAAATATCCATATCATATAGGATATTCAGAAAGTGCAATGTGAAATCATATAAAAGACAAAGACAATATAAAATGAGAGGCAAGATTTCAAAAACGAATTTAAAGCAAGCACTTCTTTTTACTAAAATGTGATTTTTCTTTTATTACACAAGGAACTTATTTCAAATACAGTAGTATCTTGAAAGTCCAAGGTTTCAGTTAATTTGAGGCACTTATACAAATACAAATGCGATGACCAGCAGCAGGCTCTGGGCCCAACTGGGCTGGTCCTAGTCAAATTATAGACCCCAATGAAGATCAATGGCCCTCTTAAAGCTATCTACTCCATTGCTCCTTACCGCCTCTTCCGGTAAACTGTTCCAAGTTCCCACTACCCTGCTAAAGTAGTAATTTTTTCGAATTTCCAGGTTAGCCTGAGGTTTAAACAGCTTAAAACAACGACCCCTTGTCCTGCTTTCCGTGCAAAAATCCAACCCTGCTACATCATTCATTTTAATAAATTTAAATAACTGAATCATATCCCCTCTGGTTCGCCTTTGCTCAAGACTATACATATTAAGCATTCTAAGTCTGGAATCATAGTCTAGATTAGAAAATCCGTTTACTAACCTTGTAGCCCTTCTTTGTACCCTTTCTAATACATTAATATCTTTCTTCAGATAAGGAGACCAAAACTGAACAGCATACTCCAAATGAGATCTTACCAAACTTTTATATAGAGGCAGAAGAACCTTCTTAGATTTGTTTGAAATAGATCTATTTATAAACCCAAGCATCCTATTGGCTTTGTTACTAGCTATGCTGCACTGTTGACTAAACTTGAAGTCTTGATTTATTAAGACACCTAGATCCATAACATTTTCTGCCTTACTAATGACTGAACCCTGTAAATAATAGCTTGTATGCTTATTCCCATGACCTAAATGCAGCACTTGACATTTCCCAACATTAACTGCCATACCCCACTTGTCTGCCCATTTAGTAATACGATCCAAATCCTGTTGCAGCTTATTTACTTGTTCGTCGTGTTCTACAATCCCCATAATTTTTACATCATCAGCAAAACAATTCATGTTTCCAGAAACATTTTCATGAATGTCGTTCATAAAAATAATAAACAAAAGGGGACCTAAAACTGATCCTTGGGGAACCCCACTTAAAACCTCACTCTATTTAGAATAGTTACCCCTAACAACTACTCTTTGTTTCCTTCTTGTCAGCCAATTTCTAACCCAAACTAGAATTTTACCTCCTATTCCTATATCAGCTAATTTACTCAGTAGTGGTACATGAGGCACCTTGTCGAAAGCTTTTTGAAAATCTATGTAAACAACATCTACACACTTTTCGTTATCTAAAGCCATGGTAACCTTGTCATAGAAATGTAATAAATTAGTAGCACACTATTTACCTTTTCTGAAACCATACTGCAAACTAGTCAACAGCCCATTATTTTCTAAGAAATTCATAATCTTAATTTTGATCAAAGTTTCAAAAATTTTACAAACCACTGAAGTTAGACTTACAGGCCTATAATTTCCCGCATTGCCTCTAGACCCTTTCTTGAAGAGTGGTGTAATGTTAGCTAGTTTCCAGTCCTCTGGCACTATCCCTGAGTTATAGGAGGCATTGAATATATTAACTATAACGTCCACTGATTCCTCTGCACATTCTACTAGAATTTTCGGATAAATATTATCTGGTCCCGGAGCTTTTGTGGTTTTAATTTTTTTCAAATAAAGTAATACGTCTTCCCTGCAAAATACAAAGTCCTCAAGCTGTCTAGTAGCTTGTGTCTTGCTTGTGTCAACTGTTGAGATACAGTTATCGTTAAAAACACTGGAAAAAAAGTCGTTTAGAACATTAGCAATATCCCCATCATTCTGAATTAAATTTCCATGCTCATCTACCAGTGGCCCAATTTGACTATTTCGAACTTTCCAAGAATTTGCGTATGCAAAAAACTCCTTTGGATTCCTGTCAATATTATCTGCCAGCCTTTGTTCCAATTCTCTTTTCTGAAACCGTACCAAATACTTAAAACTGCGCCCAGCCTCACAATACTGTAGCCTGTCTACGTTGTGACCAGTTTCTTTTAACCGACAAAAAGCAGCTTGCTTACGGTTTAGAGCGTCTTTCGTTTCCCTAGTGAACCACATGGGCCAAATTTTAGTATTCACCCCTTTTCGCCTAAAAGGAACATAATCTCCAACTGTTTTTGCTAGCTTTTCCTTAAACTCTGTCCACTGCAGATTTACATCGCTGTAGTCTAAACCTGATGAAAAAACTGTTTTCAAACTCTGCCTGAGTGCGACAAAATCAGTATTCCTGAAATTAGGCACAAACCTGAAATTTTTGTCTTTGTGTATATCAAACTTAATCCCAAACCTAATACTGTTGTGGTCACTATCTCCAATACACATACACCTACACATAATGCCTGAACAGAACCGTCAACATTGCATAAAACTAGATCCAAAACAGCATCCTGCCGTGTTCCATGAGAAACAACTTGATCTAAAAAGCAGTCCCCAATTACTTTTAGAAATTCCTCTTCTCTACTATTATTGGGGTAAGAATTTTTCCAATCAATGCCCGGAAAATTGAAATCCCCCTTATAATTACCGGTCCCTTACTCGACATATCTCTAATAATACGACACATCTGTTCATCTTGACCCTGGCTTAGACTAGGTGGCCGATAAATGTTACCCAAACGTAATTTTTTGCCCTTGCCGCTCATCAGTTCTAGCCAAACCATGTCAATATCATTAGGTTTGTCATTTATTGCCAATTTATTGCAAGAATTGACATTTAAGGCAGATATTTAATAGCTAAAAAGATGCTTTAAATGGCTGATTAAATGATCTGAAAATTGAAATATTTTGCTACTGTTAAATATTCTAAATACATACAACAAAGTGATAAAAGGTATTGAATGGTCAAGTTCCCCAACACTAGCCAGATAGCAAGAAATTTTCATTGATTGCTAGAGATATATTAAGATAAACTTTGGAGATTGTCACTAGATACAAAAAGAGAATTGAAACCAACATTGTTTTACTACACAGAATAAGTAAAGTCTTTTCTTAACATATGAATACAATCAAAAAGGGAGGGGCAGAATTTTTGCTGTTCTAAGTGTATACATGAAGTTTTTACTTTCTACAAGAAACAATTTTTGTATCATGCACGATACATATAGAAACTTATATTCAATTATTCTGCATGCATTCAAACTTCACAAAAGTAAACATGATTTCAGAACAGTTAGAATGCACTTTTTGGTTGCCTATAAATTTACAGACATAAATATTAAATACATAAAATACTCAAAACAGTCACAATTCCTTTGATGGTAATTAAAATTAATTGTGTTGAAATTTGAGTCATAAGTTTTTGTGAAGACAATATTCCCTTTTTTTATTAAAAATATTCGAGTTTTCAGCAATCTGAAGTGGTGTAGCCTCAAATAACTTTAAACTACTATATAAAGAAATTCAAAACACGCAAAAAAAAGTCCTTTCATTTACTGTAGCCTTTTTAAAAAATTTCTTTACTAATTCTCATGAAAACAAGAACATTTTTCTGGTTAAACAATATCTTCATTTCTCAACCTTTTTCCTTCTTTAAATTTTTTTGCACTTTCTACACTCTTAAAAAACCATCTTTGTTCCTTTTGATGATAACTAACACAAAATTTTCACTGTGTGAGGATAGACAATTTTACAGCTTCCATTTGGACTCTTGGCTGAATACAGCAGAAGTGTTTACATTTAACAGAAATGACATTCAATAGATAACTAAATTTGTCTTTTAAATTTTTAAATATCTTAATTCTGTTATTATATAAAAATAATTAAGCTTTTGAAAGTGTTCAACAAAAATCTTGCTGTATACTATAGAAGTAGTTTTGTGGCAAAGATTCTACAATTTTTTTACAACCCACATTGGAAAGAACTAAGCAGTTGGAGGCATACCTGTATGTACCCAACATACACCCATGCACACACAAATCTGTTTTTTTGTCACCAGAGCTCAGGGATATATATATATATATATATATATATATATATATATATATATATATATAAAAGAAAGGAGAGACCGTCAGTTTTTAATAATGTAAGATATAAAGTGGAAGCCATTCAATCGAATCAAACGTATTAATGAGTAGAACCCTCAAAAGCAGAACAAATTCCAGCTTTATTAATCAAAACCTTCGAAAAAATGTGATTTATATAAGTAGACAGCCACTGTATATGATAAAATTAAAAATATAACAGAAAATTTACTTTAAAAAAGATTTTAAAACCTTATCATTGGTTCAGTCGAACCTGTATTTCGAATCTGCTCATCTCAAAAACTCGTCTATCTCGAAATTTTTTAATTTCCCTGCATTTGCTGCCAAAATTCAGTATATTTTCAAAGCCTATCTTGGGGTTTATATTTACAAAAACCTGCATATCTTGCATTGCAGCAATGCTGTCATTTTCGAATTTGAAGCCCAGTTATCTTAAAAATAGCAATCAAACTTTTTTTTCACTCAGAAACAGACATTGTTCAAGGGCAGAAGGGGCAATGAGCAAAAAAAAAAAAGAAAAGAAATGCATTCCAGGAATAGGTTTTCTTGGAAGACTATCAAAAGGACAGTGGTTTCGAGCACTTTCTTGGAAGAGCAGATTGAACAGAGTGGGACAATGAGGTGGGAGGTGGACTTGACAAATTTGTCACATGAGGTGAACTTTTCAAACTCATGGTCAAAAGTCATACAAATTAAGAGCCATCACTCTTATCTGGTTTAGGTACAGTTCTCTGGTTGCTCTCTTGCTTAAAATTGTGATGACTGAGAAATCATAAATGATAGTTTAATATTCTGGCTAGCACGCCTTCAATGATAATTAAGAGCAAGAATCTGAGAGAGTGTCACGCCTGTGATTCCTGACGTCTCAGATTTTTTCCAAAATATTACTAAATGTTTATTATCTTACTGAAAGACCAAATCTAGAATGTTTTGTTCTAAAGTTGAGTTTAGTTTTTATGGATCCCCAAAGGTGAAGGTGCGGCATCAAAAATTAAGCGGATTTTCAAGACATGGAAGTTGTGAACCAAAATTCTTACCAGGAACTGTTGAACTCCAATTTTTTTTTTGTATATGAAATACAGAATGTTAAAACTTTACAAAATTAACGTTAAATTTGAGGTAAGTTGTTGCCGTAAGGTAAGTGAAGGCCCTCAAAATAAGGCATTTTTGACGTTTTTCAGCATTTTTGAGGTCTAAAAACAGCTTGTACATTTCAGTTGCTACGGCAAAAGTAGTGTAGTTTGAAAGACCAGTGTAAGCATTTTAAAATAATGTACGAGGGTTGTCCGTAAAGTTATTTTCTCAAAGTCTCTCAAAAATTGGAATGTTATGACATTGATTCCGATTGTGATCTTCACTTTTTTAGAACATTTCACACCACCAAAATTTTGCTCATCAACAAACTGTCAGGGAGTACTTTCATGACAAAAAACCTGGCTATATTCTACAACACACATATGTAGTAAATGAATGATTAAATTTTTAAACTTCTCCTTAAAAAAATCAGAAACCCAATTTTATTAAGAATAAAAAAGGCCTGTATATCTTGAAATTACATGCACTCTAAATTGTGCAGTAACTTTTAACTGAAATAAAATATGAAAAATTAATCTGATTTTTTTTTGGGGCGATATAGAAATATTTAAGAGCAAGAATCTGAGAAACTGTCACGCCTAGACTAGGAGGTGATTCATGACCTCTCAGATTTTCTCCCAAAAATTACCAAATGTTTATTATCTTATTGAAAGACCAAATCCAGAATGTTTTGCTCTAAAGTTCAGTTGTTTAGTTTTTATGGATCCCTAAAGTTGAAGGTGCGGCATCAAAAATTAAGCGGATTTTCAAGACATGGAAGTTGCTGTGAGCCAAAACTCTTACCAGGAACTGTTTAACTCCAATTTTCTTTTTGTACATGGAATATAGAAGGTTGAAACTACAAAATGAATGTTAAATTTGTCGTAAGTTGTTGCCGTAAGGTCAGTGAAGGCCCTCAAAACAGGGCATTTTTGACGTTTTTTAGCGTTTTTGAGGTCCAAAAACAGCTTGTACATTTCAGTTGGCACGGCAAAAATAGTGTCGTTTGAAAGACCAGTGTAAGCACTTTAAAATAATGTATAAATAACCGAGGAAAGTTCAACGTGCTTTTAGTTACGTAAGGCCGAAATATGCAAAATGTCATATTTTACACATATTCAAACGGTCATAACTTCCTCTGCCAACAACATATTGAAATATTTTTTTTGCCAATGTCATACTCTATTCTTTGTCTTAACAGAACAGTTGAGTCCTTTGAGGCGAAATGTGAAAAAATTTTTTACAAAAAATGCATAGAAAAAAATAAATTTTTTGTAAAAATTTTTTTCACATTTCGCCTCAAAGGACTCAACTGTTCTGTTAAGACAAAGAATAGAGTATGCCATTGGCGAAAAAAATATTTCAATATGTTGTTGGCAGAGGAAGTTATGATCGTTTGAATATCGGTAAAATATGACATTTTTCATATTTCGGCCTTACGCAACTAAAAGCACGTTGAACTTTCCTCGGTTATTTATACATTATTTTAAAGTGCTTACACTGGTCTTTCAAACGACGCTACTTTTGCCTTGCCAACTGAAATGTACAAGCTGTTTTTGGACCTCAAAAACGCTTAAAAACGTCAAAAATGCCCTGTTTTGAGGGCCTTCACTGACCTTACGGCAACAACTTAGCACAAATTTAACATTCATTTTGTCAAGTTTCAACCTTCTATATTCCATATACAAAAAGAAAATTGGAGTTAAACAGTTCCTGGTAAGAGTTTTGGCTCACAGCAATTTTCATGTCTTGAAAATCTGCTTAATTTTTGATGCCGCACCTTCAACTTTAGGGGTCCATAAAAACTAAACAACTCAACTTTAGAGCAAAACATTCTGGATTTGGTCTTTCAATAAGGTAATAAACATTTGGTAATTTTTTGGAAAAAATCTGAGAGGTCATGAATCATAGGCGTGACACTCTCTCAGATTCTTGCTCTTAATTAACATTAAAAAAATATTAAAAAACTAACACTTACTTCTTCACTGACATAATCTCCTGCAATTCGTATCAAATTCAAAATTACATCAACATACCAAGTATAGTCTGATGCATATTTCTCAGCCAAAATTGCTACTTTCAGCACCTATAGTAAATTTCTCATTAGTTTCAGAGTAATTAGACAAAAAAAGAATTCAATTTAAAATAAAGACCAAATACATTCTCTAAAATAGAAAAAAACATACATGCTACAAAGGGGATTTCCCTCTAGACCCTGGTCTTATGCCATAATGTCAACCAGTTACAGCCCAAGTTATTTTAAATTAAAAGTTTTGAAAATCTTTTTAAATTACATCTTATGCTTCATAAATATAGTAAAGATAAATTTTTATTCCCTTACAGTATTTTGTAGTTGAAATAATAGATGATCTATTAATAGATAGATGGGCATTTTTGGTAATAAAATAGTAGGCAACTTCCTTCTAAGCTTATCTTTGAAGATACCAATTTTGTGAATTAAGAATTAAGTTTTTATAAAATAAAAACCAGTTAAAGAAAAGTATTATATACTCTAAAAAATATTCCGTTGCACCCGGAATTGAAAACTACGCTATGAATCGACAATATGACAAACTTTAGACAATAGCTGCTGGACTGACGGGGAAAAGAAAGGTTCAAAAGTTATTTTAGGAGTGTAGCCACATGTGTCAGGAAACCAGCCAATAAGAATAAGAGATGATAAAAAGGTATTGTTTTCAGTGAGTGGTCTGAAAAAAGGTGATCTATAAATAGATCATTGGGTGATAATGGGTTAATCTTGATATGTAGAGACTTAAATGAATTGAGCATGCATGTTCAAATATTCAAAGGAAACATTCATAGGCATTAGCTTTCCCTATATATATATATATATACACACACGTCTAGATTTCAACTTCAAAGTGCACTCACTTATCCATTTTCATAGTTGTCTTAGTAAAAAGGTTTTCAAGAACATTATCATTTCACAAGTTTTACGATATAAAAAAATTTGCAACAACTCAAATCTGGACACAGCAATAATACAATTAACTGCAACTTGAACTGAAAACTGCTACTCCACAAACTTTACAATCAATGGTGAAGAAGCCATAAGTATGTAGCTTTTACTGTGTTGGTTAAATGTTCTTGTATTTGAATATCTTGTATTTTGTTGCTGTTTGATTTCACTTGGGTTTTTATTGCTTTTTATATGGTATTTTCTTGACTTGTATTAAGTATTTCGTGTTTTTGCTTCAATGCTATGGACTTCCAGTAGCCTTGTGCTTGCTTGTGAGATGTCTGGGGCTAAATGTTGCATCCTTTTATGCCTTTCGCCTGCCACTGTATAGAAACATCTCACTTTGCTTTTCCCTACCCTAGGGGAGTCCCCCTGACAAAGGCCCTAGAGTATTTTGGGAATATTTTTTACTTCAGATTTTTCAACAAGTTTTGCTATGTTTTATACTTCAAATAAAAAATTTTTGCTACCAGTTTCAAAGGGCTGCCACGGGCGCCTTATGACCTGTGAAGTGATGTAGATTTGGTCTAGATTTGGAAATTGCTTGTATCAAATTGAAACAAAATTATAGGATAAAAATACTCAATATTAATCAAAAATATACATAATTTATTTCTGAGCTTAGGAAAGACAAAGCTTTTCAGAACAGCGTATTTAGGACTTTGAAAATATTTATATTTTTCTCAGAGTTAAACATACATAAACAAAACTTAAAATGTTATTTAACTCTGTAACTACACATCTATTGTAGACAGATATGAACATGCCGGCAACCTCTGACAAAAGAGATGGCATATGTGAAAACTGATTTGACCACTGCCTTCTTGGAAAAATCTCAATGTGTGAAATACTTTCAATATTTCATTAATAAATGCACAAAGCAATTTATAAAACTTAACTGCTTATTTTGACTTTCAAAGTATTTTTTTCCCTAACTTGTGTTAATCATACATTAGTTATAAATATTGTTATTCTTGCATAGTTACAGAAAACATTGAATGAATACAGACAGTTCTGTAGACACCCAGCATTTTTTCTTTATTTAAAAAAAATTAAACAGGTACTTCAGCATTATTATTTATTCCGCCAAATCTCTTACAATAAGGCCGGATTTAATGAAGAAGTTGGGAATACTTGTTTGTGATAATATGTAAAATAATATCTAACTTCTGAATATTCATCTAAAATAATGTAATAAACACTATCATTCATTCAAAATTGCTATTTAATACTTCCTCTAATATATTCACATATAATACTAAACTACTTCATTAATTAAATTTAAACATGAAGATTCACTGTTAGAAATTTAACTTTTAAATTTTTATAAATTGAACTGTACTTATGACATTTTAAAAATGCTAATTTACCAATAGCCTATTATGACATCCAGATTTTTTTTTTTTATGAACTCCCAAGTCTTAGAATAGTTGGTACTTGAGCTGGTGGCAAATGTTCTCTGATTGAAGTCAAGATTACCTTTGAACTGGCAGACAGAATTAATTTATCAAACAATGCAACACTTATCAACCAGTTTGAAGGTAATCTCAGTTTTAATGAGAGGACATCTGCCTTGGTTGTTAGACTATTCCAGACTGACAAACCCATAACAAAGCAGAAACTGCACTCTCTTGCAGTGATAATTGGGCTGTTAGTATATGCTTTTAGTTCTGCATTTGCCATGGCTTATGGGTGGTAACTTAAAGCATATTTTAAAAATTAATTCAATCCACTGTCGGTGTACTTAAATACATTTTTAACTGCATAAAAATAAAAAGAAAGTTATCTACTGATCATTACTTGGCAAAATAAGTACTAGAAAAAATTAAGTTCTAGATTAACTACAGACTAAAATTATTTTTACAGTAAAAACTCTAAAAAATGTACATGATGCAGGGACGTCATTTCAAGTTTTTCCAGGGGGGGGGGGGGGCAGAGGGTAAAAATACAATAGAATTTCACCAGAAAACAAAAACCATGCCCACTTATATCTGTACCTCAGAACCAGACTAACGTAAGTCCATTTTCGTCATTTTTCGGTAGAGGGGAAAAACGACTGTCGAATACATCACTTTTCCCCTCTACTGAAAAATGATGAAAATGGACTTACGTTAGTCTGGTTCTGAGGTACAGATATGTAAATACATTGATTTCTCAATGTCGGGGGGGGGGGGGGGGCAATTGACCCCCTGCCCCCGTAAATGACGGGCCTGACATGATGTATCTTACATCATCATAAAAGGCATTACAACAGTGTTATACTATTGGCAATAAATTATAGCATAAATAGAATAAAAACAATGAAAAATATTTTTTTAAAGCATAAAACCAAATATATATTAGGGGGACCGGAAAGTAATGTCGTTTTCTTACGCTAAATACAAACACATACATTTTTAACGAGTCTTTATTTTTAATCAATGATGTATTCCCCATCATTGTCAATAACCTTTTGCCATCTAGTGAGTAAATTTTCAATCCCTGATCGATAAAAATTAATTGGTTTTTCGGCAAAATATCTAGAGATGGCATTTTGGATATCATCCAAATTTGCAAATGTTTTGCCACTTAAAAAGTGTTGCAGCGCTCGGAATAAGTGGAAATCCGATGGTGCAACATCGGGCGAATATGGTGGATGAGGCAGCACCTCCCACCCCAATTCATTAATTTTTTCTAGAGTTCGCCTTGCGCAGTGCGGTCTTGCATTGTCATGTTGGAGAATGACGCCTTTTCGGTTGACAATCGCTGGCCACTTTTCAATTAAAGATTGATTGACTTGCTGCAATTGTTCGCTGTAGAGGTCTGCAGTAACAGTTTGTCCAGGTTTCAGTAATTCAAAATGAACAATGCCGCGAATACTCCACCAAACACACAAAAGCGCTTTTTTGGGGTGTAAACCTGGCTTAGCAGTACTCCGAGGGATTTCATTTGGAGAGAGCCACTGCCTTTTGCGTTTTGGGTTATCATACAGGACCCATTTCTCATCTCCTGTGATCAAGCGATCAAAAAACGCTTCTGTGTTGTGTCGTTGAAGCAATAAGTTGCATGTGATTGATCGGTTAGCCTTATTCTGTTCGGACAGATTATGCGGGACCCAAACACCTGCTCTGCTTACTTTCCCAATCTGCTTCAAATGTTCTTGGATGGTCGACCAAGGTTGGTTGAGACTGTTTGACAATTCCTCGATCGTCTGACACGGATTTGCTTCCACTTCCGCCCTTAACACGTCGTTGTCTAACGTTGATGGTCTTCCTGATCGATACGAGTCGGAAAGATCAAAATTACCCGATTTGAACTTGGAAAACCACCTTTGGCATTTACGAATGTCCAGTGCATTTGGATAAACATCGCAAATGTTTTTGGTAGCAACTGTTGCGTTATTTCCCTTGCGAAACTCAAAGAGCATGCAATGCCGGATGTGTACCTCTTCTGGTATTTGGCTGGCCATTTTACCCAAAATTACAAAAAAAAAATTGTAATTCAATTGTCTATAAGTAAAGAAATCACTATAACCTCACAATGTCTTTGGTACGCCTCTGAACCAAACAATGAGCTGACAAATGACAATCAAGTATTGGCATGCGCAGAAACGACATTACTTTTCGGTCCCCCTAATAGAAAGTACTACACAGAATCAAAGTTTTACTGTAGTCTCTACAGCAAAAATTGTAAATGCAAAAATCAGATTTAAGCTATTACAATTTTCAAACAAGCTAGTACAAGTCAAAAATCATATAGCATGAAATTAATGTAAGAAATAAGATTCATGTTCATAGTTACATTAATTCAACTGAGCATTGCAAGGAAGACTTTGGTACACTAAAGACGGTCCTATCAAAAACTATTTTTCTTAATGCTAATTCCAACATAAAAATGGAAATACATATATGATAAGGTCCAAAATGTGTCAAATAGAAGTTACACTACAGCAACAAATGAATAAACTATTTGCAACATTTTCAAGAAGAAATCAGTATGATTAAAAAGGCATTAAATAGGCAAACATGTTCCAAAGGAAATAGCCCTATTCATGAGTGCCTAGCACATAAGTGGACTGAACAATGGATTGGGAGAGTTTAAATACAAAAGAAACATAAGTTAGACAAATCAGGTATCAGCATGTGCTGAGCCATGTAACATGTACTGAACAGAGATATTAGAAAATGCTAAGTTAAACCCATCAAGTTCAATCAGAGAGATATGCAGAGCTGCAAAAGACTGATTATAAATATTTTGTAGATTCTTATGAACATAAAACGACTCCAAGAAATCCAATTCCCCCACAGTCGAAGGTCTACAACCAATCTTAGCTTCTGAAAAAAAAATTATGATCTGTCTCCCAACAATGTTTAGCAATTGAAGATTAAGTTTCTGCTTTTTGACATGGTTTTCATGTTCTTTTAACATAAATTTTAGAGTTTGCCTGGTCTGTCTTACGTATCCAATTTGACATTGATAGTTTATGTAATAGATGACCTACTGATTGAATGGTTAGATTGTTCTTCATTTTAGAAAAGGTTAGTTTGATAGGTATGTAAATAACACGAAAATCGAACGTGCTAAGAATTTTAGAGCTACGAGCAGAGACTTTTGAATAAAACTGTAAGATGACTTAATTGGCAGAAGAATATCTGGGTTTTGAATTTTAACTCTTCTAATCCATTGTTAATTTCAGTTAAGTGCTAGGCCCTGACGAAAGGGGTTATCGCTTTTTAAACATGTTTTAATTATTAATCACTAATTTCTGCTTTTAAACATTGCAAAGAGCTTTTATTCATCTTTGCACAAAGTCTATGATTTTAATACTGCAACAAATGTTGTGGAAACCTAACTTACAAGCATTTAATTAATTAATCCAAAAATATATTCATTTAAAAAAATTCAAATTTCTCCAAAAATACTCATTATATAAACAATTTTATAAAGCAATGAAACATAGCACATGTCCATAGAACATTTAAAGAAGAAAAACACTGATTTTGTGCATTTAACTTGGACAAAGCAAGAGCTTACAACTTACCATTTCTTCACGAATTGAATAATCAGCAGTTTCCAAATATGCCAACATTTCCCCAACAATTTCCTCTGCATTGCTTTTATCACACATAGCATACAATAAATCTACAGCTCTTTGTCGAACACTGACATCTCTTTCAGTCTAAAAGCAAATTATTTTCCATAAAGTTGATGTCAAAAGGAATAAATGAAGTTAAAATATCAAGGAACATACTTTTAATGCATTTATAATAGTTTCTTGATGTTTTTTCACAGCATCATGAGAAAATTCTGAGGTTGCTAATAAGCACATGCTTTCTAAAGCAAGGTACCTGAAGGGGGGAAATATCAGTTAATATGTAATTACACTTTCAACACAACTATTAGTGATAACTGAACTTTACATACCGCAGATTTGTTTCTCTGTGCTGTAAAAATTGGCCCAACTGATTACATGCACGGATGAGAAGATTTGGTTCACTGAAATAAAAGATTAAATTCAAAAGCTAATTAATTATTTTTCTACACGTATCTGCTAGAGAAAGACAAGAAAAATTCTCCATTTAAGATTATAAATACTAAAAAACAAGTAAAAAGATATTTACATTAAAATTCATAATTGAGCTAATAAACTTTCCTGGAAATTAGAGACATAACTTCCAAGTGACACTTTAAACCTAGCGTCAATAACCGGGTACCCATTTGCTACTTTGATCTCAATTTTTACTATTTCTTATTAAGACATGGTCAAATGGCTCTTATTCCTCGTTATTTACACGAATATGAACCAAACAAAGTTGTAACCCTGTTTTCAAAAAAATATTTCGGTTGTTTTTTTCCAGCATTAAAAATTCCTATATCGTTATTCAATAACCAGGTTCCCGTTACTTTTTTCCACGTTCCTACTAGAAGTTAATGATTATTATTACAGAGATGACACTCTCATACCTAAGCTTTCAGTAGAATCACAAAAATTTTCAGTAGTTTTCAGTACTTATCAGTATTTCATATTAACTAAGAGATAACGACGCTATAGTTATTTAAAAGGCTAATGTATGGTGCATCCGAATATTAAAAATGAAATAATAGACATTTATACTATCTTTTTTCCACAAAGAAAATTTATAATTACAAAATAAGACAAGGATATGTGTTCACTCTAATTTGCCAGTGTTATTCTGTGAATGCAAAATATATACTATGCCTCCCCCCCCCCACTCTTCTCTCCCCACTCCAAAAAAAAATGTAAAAAAATTGTAATTTTTTTTCACAATTACAGTTTTTACCAGTTTTTTTCGACCTCGAGGAAGAACCTGCCTGCATTTTGCAATTAAATAAACAAATGAAAAGTCAAGCAAGCGCTTTTTCTTTAAAAGTTTGGCGTTTTCCTAAAAACCATTAGAAACCAATAAATTGGTATAGCTAAAATTTGAGTTAAAAAATAAATAAATTATTAAAATAAAATGGACAATGAGTATATTTAAGGTAGCACAGTATAAAAATAGCTTCAGAATATCAAAATAATCTAAGTATTTGCAGGATACAAAAGGATTGAAGTCTGAACAATGGCACGCCATTTTCAGCGAAGCACGTGCTCAATGTTGGAATGTCAACCATTTTTTTAAAGCTATATAAACTCGAAAACACATGTGTATTACTCCATGGCATTTCTTACAAATGATCATAGAAGTAAAAAGTTTGAAAATTGCTCGAATTTTAATCTCCCGGACAAATCTAAATTTTCTAAAAAGAAAATAACTAAGATACCAGTAAAACAGTAATTTTCAGCGAAGCTCATGTTTAATAAATTAAAGATTGCTTTCTCTTGTGTTAATATCCAATCCTGGCTATTCTGTTACTAAATTGTTTTAAGAGTAAAGGAAAAAGATAAGGTGGCGCCCAACCGAGAACTTTCGATGATTGCCGATTATGCGCCTAAATGAAACGCCTTGGAGTTTTTTTTTTTAATTTTTGCTTTGAAAAACGGCTCCCGATTTCGAAATTTCGACGATTGCAAACTTTTCGGTGGGCAAAATTTTTTGCGCGTGCACGATCGCGAACGTACGAAGATCGATTTTTTCGGAGCATTTTCTTCGGAAATTGATATTTTAGGATTTTCAAGGACATTTCAAAATTTTCAAGGACTACATACGACTTTCAAGTACTTTCCAAGACCCTTGAAAGTCCAAATGAAACTCAATGAATTTTCAAAGCCGCAGAAACCCTGCCCATAGTCCATTATTGCAGAGGAAAGTTACACCTTGCTGTGCTGATATTGACATGAAACAACAGCAGCATCGCAAAACACATGCAAAGCCTAATCCGATCAGCACAGGGTTGCTGTAAATATCACTCCACATGCTGAGAAAAGGAAAATTCCAGTTTGAACCGGATGCTTATGCTTTCTTTTTTTTCTCTGCTTGGCAGTGTCTGATGCGTTGCAGTCTTTCACAACTGGCGGTAATCGCTCTTTTTGGCAATCGCCAAATTTTTTAAAAATCATCGCAAAAGGGGTCAATGTCGCAATCCGTAGAAAATCGGACCTTTTCCGTAATCCGTAGTCGATTCAATTTTTCTGTAAAAACTACGGACAATGCGTAGCATTTGGCATCTGTTATTAGGAAAAATGTAATCAAATATTACAATTATTATTCATTTTTATTTCACTTATTAATGTTTTTTTGTTAATTTGTAGCTTTTTTTTTTAATTTTTAGTGTGACAAATATAATTTTCGAAAAAATACTTAGGAATACACATTATTATTATTTTTATTATTGGTAGTAGCCAGACAATGAAAATTAAAAAAATGACATTTTATTACATAATTGACATTGTCAAATTGAGACCAAATGCTGATCACAAACTTGGTTGCCATACTTTATGCGCGATTTTCTTGTTTTTCCTTTTGGGAAGCTTTTTGAGAGTAGAAGTAAAGTTGGCAAGCACCAACTACTTTTTTCGTCCACTGGAATCACGTCCCGCTATTGTAGTACTGGCGCTTGAAGGTCCTCCAAGTACTGTGTTGAAGTCCTTCGAGAAGCTTTCTACGCCAGATTTTGTGGAAAAGCGCCTTATGGTTTTAGTATTCGTTGATCTAACCTGAATTGTAGGAAGGCATAATTCTTCGCCTAGTTGGCGCCAAAAAAAAGACAATTATTGTTTTTACGACTTTGCAAGTCGACATTTGCCTTATAAATGATATAGCAGCTAAAGCTAAAATGTCCACGACATTGAAGAAAAGAGATAGAGGCCATCTCTTTGCGTCTGAGACGCATATGAGCATCTGGTAAATTGTGTCGAAGCCAGATTTCGTTTCGTTATAAAACAAAATTATTTCTGCCTTTTTGTCAGCTCTAGAGATGCTTTTGTCATGATGTAGTGTTGTCAGCAATATCAGTTTTTTTCTGCTTGGGTACATAAGAACATATGATTACATCACTAGTGAACTCTAATAAGGAACTTTGGGTCTCTCGAGATGTAGGCGATAACATTTCAGACGAAATGTATGGGGTTTATTTTTCTTTAAAGTACCTACGATTGTACCCAACGAGACGAGGGTATCAAAAACTGTTCCATTTAAGTAAAAGGAGTGTCGAAAAAGTGCTGGTTTCTGCTCTACGTGCTTGAAATTCGAAGTGGGTACCCGGTTATTGAGATTAAGGTGGTAACTCGGTTATTGACGCTAGGGTTAAATTTGTGTATCACTCAAACGTCTTGATCCAATATCAAAACTTGTAGCAAGCACAGTCAAACCTCGTTAAAGTAAAATATTGCTTTGTATGAAATACTTATGTAGTGTCATAAGTTAACAATCACTTGATAATTTATCAGATAAGATAGAATCTCGTTAATATAAAATAATAAGTTTGTTAAAAAATAAGTTTAGGTAAACAAGACTTGACTATATCAGCAACTTAATAAATTGCCTGATGATAGTATGAGTCAAAAAGATTAATTCTTTTAAACAAGCTTTGCAAGAAAAAAGCATGTCTGGAAAATACAATAAACAAAACAGATCCCAGTGAATAAGCCAATAATCTATGAGCAATAATTTGTTCTCCAATTATTCTACAAAAGTCACAATAAAATGATTTTCAGCATTAACTGCTGTTTGCTTCAAATTTTGGAGCTGCTGACTGCAGAGCATTTTTTAATGAGTTTTAAACCAGCTTCTTATGCTTGCTCAGCAATTACTTTAGCTCCAGTGCCTACGTTAGTTATTAGTATTGATCACATGCATCAAAAATACATTGAATTTTATAAACTCAAGATGCTATTATATAGTCATTTGGGAGGCCATGGTTTAGCATGAACTGTAGTGCCGGGGTGTTTGAAGTTATAATGGATATCAAAGGTTTAATAGAATTTCCTCCAAATTTAAAGATGTTTCATACATACACATTAAGTAAAAGATAAAAGTAAAGAATACCTGTCCATATGAATTATTAAACTAATAGCTTCAAACAAAACTGCGTTTTTCGCATTGGAATGTTGTACTTTTTTTGACTTTGGTGGTTCTTGAGCTTTATTTAAAATAGTTTCAAGGCACTCAATCAAACGACCTCTCACTCCAGCATCCTCTAAATAAAAAAGTAAGAGAAAAAATGTATTAGACAAAGTTTAAATTACAATAAAAAGTTCACGCATTTTGAAAGCTTTTTGCAGTGTGTAAATAGGAATTTGGCCAGGAGGAGGAAAAGGTCAAATAACTCCCTTTTTAAGCCTTCAAATTTTACTGGAATAAATGAATCCCTATTATCATTTTATATATGAATATAGATAATGAAAAAAAAAATGCAATAAAAAATAAGAGGTAGCACTAGCCCTTTACTACCGAATGATAGAAGCGAAATATTAATCATAAATATAGTTATTTTTTTGAGTATCACAATATAAACAGACAGTTAAATGCAATGATACTTTAAACCACACACATTATGTGATGCTCAAAACTTCAATTTAAAAAAGAATATTTTTTAAAACGAGGAATGAAATTTAAAAAAAAGAGCGTGTTCTATAAGGTAGCTTAATTCCATTCCTGACAGAGTGCATTAAGGATTCAATCAATACATAAAACTTCAGTTATAATGTATTTAAATAATACTACCATATATTTTTCAAAATAAGCACATATTTTGAAAAGTGAAAAAATTCTAGTTTAAAAAATTTAAATAAATCATTTAAACAATAGCATAAAATAAGTTCTAATGTGTAAAATAAATCAAACATTTAAAGGATGAAAAAGGATTGAAACCTTAAATACTGCATACATTTCTTTGCAAACGAACTGCTTGATACTAGCATGTTTTTAAAGGAATAATTTTAGTTATTTGTGGTAGAAATTGTTAAAATTAAAGAAATAGAGATTAATATTAAAAGTGCAATGAACAGCTGTGTGATTGAACTATTATTGTCACGAGTCTGTGGAATTTTTCCAATAATTTGAGTGTTTAAAATCTGAAGAAAAATTATTTTTAAAACAAGAAAATTTATCTTTTATTGTAAAATCAAAACTACAAGAGAAGCAAAATGATAATTTCTCCATAAAAAATTGGGAAAAATTTAGAGCTCAAGAAAAAGCAGATATTCACCAAGCAGTGTAAAATTGGCATGCCTGACAGTCAGCTTTATCTTACACATTGTTTCTCTAGTCTGTTTTCTGTTATCATGCCAGATCTTCCTTATTTCTTTATATAAAGTTCAATGATTTACTCCTCATTTTAAAGTATATTGTTTTGAGTACTGGACAAAAAATAGACAATATAGGTATGAAAAAAAATTGTAAAAAAAAAGTTTCTTTCTGATTCTTAAGCACATTAAGAAATAACATCCGCAAATTAAGACGCATTGGTAGAACGTCGTGCTTATAATGAGAAGGGTATGAGCTCAAATTTGGGCCAAAATCTATTTTAAGGAGACCGGGTAAGCCCTAACACCCGATTCAGTTCATTTTGTTGGAATGTTCACGACATATAAATGGCAAAACAATAAAACAGTAAGAAAACACGCAAAAACTTAAACGGTAGTAAATTTAAAAACAGAGTAAAATCTTCAGATGTATTTTGAGCAAACAAGTGAAGATTGCTCAAAATAATGAGAACACCTGTAGAAATTTACACTATACAGAAATTTTTGTTAAATAGAAATTCAATTTAATAGCAATTACTGTATACAGGGTGAGTTTGATCGAATCTGCCATACGAAAAGGGGTGATAGAAGAGCCCAAGTGGAGTATAGAACCACCCATTAGCGGTGTCAATTCTTAACCGTAACCGAGTAATATTATATTTAAGAAAAATTCGCAAAAAAACAAAATTTTGAGAAAAAGACCAATTTCTGAACTTCCTGTCGAACCTACATACAAAATAAGTACATATTTGGAAAGATCAGATAAAATCCTTTAAAATGACACTTTTTTCATCAAGATAGCCGCACTTCACAGTGAGTTACAAGCTTTCAAATACTGGAAACATTAAAAAATGAAATTTCATCAAACTTTTCAGTCAAAAATTTCAGAAACAACCGTATGAGCTACAACCGGTCAAATGCACCAAAAACTTTCCCATTTCACTAGCTTTCAGATGATACAACAGAAAATAATGTTGGGCTTCAAGTTCAGCAGATATTCTGGCTTTTGTTTGAAACAGTATGAAAATCGTCCTTTGTCAGAATATGGAAACCAGCAAAGAGTCAGACTTTCATGTTCTAAATTTTCTATTTCATGTAAGTGTACTGGTTTATTTATTCAAGAAAAGGAAAATTTTATAACTAAATTTTAAATTGTAACACTTTATTAAGTTAATAATCACAACAGAAGATAACAACACGTAGAAACAAAGGAAGCATTACTTTAATGCGCTTGTCACAAAAAAAAAAAAAAAAATCAAAATTAAATGAGTTACACTAACATCTATAAGTACATTTACATGTAAACAATCCTCAAAATTTCCCAGAGCTACTGAAATTATCATCCCTCACACTGGATAGATGCCCTTGGCCTTTTAAGAGCAAAAACTACCGTCGCTCCCAATGAAATTTCATTTCTCACTTTTGCTACTGCTCCATCAAGCCAAATGCGCAAGTCCTGCAAACTGGTTGCATCTGAGCAGCAAACTGCTTGTTTCAAGAATCCCCAAACAAAGAAGTTCACTGGCGTCAGGTCTGGTGATCTAGGTGGCCAAGGAATAGGACCCAAATGACAGGATGGACTCTATGAAATGAAATTTCATAGAGAGCGACGGTAGTTCTCGCTCTTAAAAGGCCAAGGGCATCTATCCGGTGTGGGGGATGATAATTCCAGTAACTCTGGGAAATTTTGAGGATTGTGTACATGTAAATGTACTCATAGATGTTAGTGTAACTCATTTAATTTTGATTTTCTTTTTGTGACAAGTGCGTTAAAGTAATGCTGCCTTTGTTTCTACGTGTTGTTATCTTCTCTTGTGATTATTAACTTAATAAAGTGGTACAATTTAATATTTAGTTATAAAATTTTCCTTTTCTTGAATAAATAAACCAGAACACTTACATGAAATAGAAAATTTAGAACATAAAAGTCTGACTCTTTGCTGGTTTCCATATTCTGACAAAGGACGATTTTCATACTGTTTCAAACAAAAGCCAGAATATCTGCTGAACTTGAAGCCCAACATGATTTTCTGTTGTATCATCTGAAAGCTTGTGAAATGGGAAAGTTTTTGGTGCATTTGACCGGTTGTAGCTCATACGGTTGTTTCTGAAATTTTTGACGGAAAAGTTTGATGAAATTTCATTTTTTAATGTTTCCAGTGTTTGAAAGCTTGTAACTCACTGTGAAGTGTGGCTATCTTGATGAAAAAAGTGTCATTTTAAAGGATTTTGTCTGATCTTTCCAAATATGTACTTATTTTGTATGTAGGTTCGACAGGAAGTTCAGAAATTGGTCTTTTTCTCAAAATTTTGTTTTTTTGCGAATTTTTCTTAAATATAATATTACTCGGTTACGGTTAAGAATTGATACCGCTAATGGGTGGTTCTATACTCCACTTGGGCTCTTCTATCACCCCTTTTCGTATGGCAGATTCGATCAAACTCACCCTGTATATAATAAAAATATTCAGAGTTAGAATTTTTAACTTATTCTATAGCTGGTAGAAACAAATATTTTAATTCCAGTTAAATTATTATTCTAGTAAAAACTACATAAGCAAAAGGATTCAAACTAAAATTTGAATTATTCCAACTGATTTAACTTCTATTTTATTAACAAAGCATTTTATAAGCAGGGACGTCATTTCAATTTTTTCCAGGGGAGGGACAAAGGGTCCAAACACAATGCAATTTCATCGGAAAACATAAAAAACCACGCCCACTTATATGTGAATACATTTATTTCTCAAAGCCCTGCCCCCCCCCCCTAATGATGGGCCTGTTTATAAGCTATAAAAATCAATTTTAAAACTTTTTGCAGATAAAATGAGTAAAATGAGTTCTAGAATGAGACATTGTCAAGAATGAAGGTTCACACAATGCATCAACAATTTGCTGGGAGCAATATCTGATGAACATGAACTAACAAATACATAAAACTCGTCAATTTGTGTCAAATGCAATTTCAAAAATATTTCAGGAGTAAATTTGCAGAACAGTCGCATGCCAATATCAAAGCAAAATGAAACTATTCCTACAATTTCATGAAAAATAAGCTTTTGTATTATTTTTAATAACATTATTAAAGAACTAACGAGTGAAAAACATGCACAAAATAAAAAGTTCATTGTTTTGCATTTCTTGTTTAAATTTAGATGTGAGTACCTGAATTAATATTGTTAGTTGTGAATCACAATTTGATAGCAATTTGAAGTAGATAAAGCTGAAACAGTAAATACATTTCATAAAAGTATGAAAAGTATAATGACTTTAAGTACTTAATACAGGAAAGTGCTGCCCTTTTGAAAACTATATTTTAACCCCTTTTTTTCCTGTTTGACATGAATGTGAATAGAATTAAACTTGAACAATTAAATAGCCCCTTCCTAGCTTACCAGGTGGTGGGTAATTCTGCAGTAGACGTAATAACTTTACAGAAAGCCAAGGAGCTGGTACAAAATAATATGTGTAGTCTTGTAAGTCAGTGTATGATGCAGTTACTATCTGAAATACACAAACATATTGAATCTATCATTATGTATATAAAGTGATCATCAGTAAATTATTTTAGAAATTAAAATCTCAGATATAAAAATACTAGATATATGATTTGTTTTAATTGCAAAACATAACTATTATAGAATATATATCTAAAAAACACTTAAAAAATGGGCTAATCGGTTAAAACCTTTCAGAAAGCCTAATTCAATATTCAACACCGGAATGACATCACAACCTAATTAAAGAAAAAAAAATGCAAAAATGGTCAAAGATGCAAAAGTGAATTGATTTTCCAGTTGACCAAAAGCACAATAAACGATGATCTTAATACTTCATACACTCTAAACAGATTTATTTAGTGCTGCCCAGAACCATCTACTATAAATATTTGATTTTACACCTATAACATGTATATAAGAGGAATAATTTTGAAATTCTTGTAACATGTTAAGCAAACTTCAAAGAGGGAGAACTTTTAATCTGTAAAAGAACACTGTAATTAGTACATACTTACTTTTGAAAGGAATAGAGTACTGTTAAGAATAACAATTTAGCATCAGAAACAAAGTTTTGGATTCACCTTAAGTTATACTGATACTGTCTATTTCTTTCATCTCAAAAATAACTACCTCAATATTACAGTATTTCCCAGCTTATTACCAGAGAATAATCCATAAAAAAGTTCGCATTTTCAGGCAAGGTTCCAAAATATACAATAACTTTTCTCTTGAAAGCTAAGTGACTGAAAACATTGTGTTTTCAAGAATAACAATAGGAGACATTGCTGAAGCTTTATAATGATTCCAATGCTCTTTTTTATCAAAACAGACAATTTTTAGTTATATTTCGGAATGACTCATATATATATATATTATATATATACATAAACAGACAAACATGCTTAGTAACCCTTCCTTGCAAATGAATAACTATTTGTTTTAATTGACTGGTTCTCATTTAAAAACTAGCTGATGTGCCCGGCGTCGCACGGGTTTAAATGAAACATGCCAAATCCAAGAAAATAAATATATGACTTTCAACTAAGCCCAGTAGAAATATTTCTCAAAGTTTTTTTTTTTTCTTGACCATGCGTGAAGGAGAATGTGTGATCAAACTTTAATGCGTTTTTATTTTATCCGTGTGATTTTCCAAAAAATCGCTTTCTATTTTCTAACTGTTGCCAAAACCAATTCTCTTTTTATTTAACCCGGTATCGATTATTGGCATAAATATAAAAGTCCTAAGAAAGCAATAAATTTCATATTTACTCCAGAGAAGCCTTGATTCAAAGTTTGCATTATGATTACTATTAATATTATTGTTGCAAGGCAACAAATTTTTGCAACAATGGGTTCAAAATTTAATCAATTAATGGGAACATAACATGAAATTTTATAGTTTTCCATATTAACTTTTTTAAACTACGTGTTTTTGTTATAAATTGTAGCCTATCCTGATTCCTGTTAGTGTAGCTATCTATGGTGAAAAAATGGTTAAAATCTGTCTAGTAGTTTTGAAGATTACCCCGGACATACATACATACATACAAAAGTAGTCATTTATGTATATAGATTTGCATTACAAAAAAGTCAAATAACACTTAATACACCGGTAACTCACAACCTATTTTACAGCGCTCCAGAAGCTGTCAGAACATGTGCTTTATGTCGCTCGACGACAGAGGCTCAAAAACAGCTTAGTTAAAGAGAACATTTTCGGACTGCTTATCAACTGACTACTCCATCCAAACAAACTTTTGTATATATATATAATAGTAGTAAGAAGAACAACCTCTTTAACTGCAGTCCAGGAGCTATCCACCAAGCGCTTTCCACCTCTCAGCCTCAGAGGCATAAAAACTCTTAAGGGACAATCATTTCTGACAGCTTATCACATAAATTTCAAGGGAAGTATCACGTTAGTTTATAATTTACTTCACAAAAAAGTCAAATAACACTCAACGCCACCGCTAACTTACAACCTGTTTACTGCGCTCTGGAAGCTGCCAGAACGTATGCTTTATGTCGCTCAGCCATGGAGGTGTCAAAAAAGGCTTAGTAAAAAGGCTTAGTCAATAAGACATTTTTTTCTATTTATGTAACTGACACACATAAATTATAGCCTATGTCAGTCTCCTGGATCTAAGCTACCTACCCATTTTAGCCATATCGGTACAGCTGTTCTTGAGTTATAAATAGTGTAACTAACATTACTTTCTTTTATATATATAGAAAAAGGAAACTTGATAAGTTGCTGTTTTCTTATAAAAAAATGTTACCATTAACAGTGAATTAATCAATTATCTTTGACTAAAAAAAGACTAGAATAATTTAAATCATTTTTTTTTAAGTAAGTAACCTGTAAACCCGTTCATACCTACTGTCCAGTATGCTGGACATAAGCCTTGAACAGCTGCCCATCATTTAATAATTAAATTACTTGATTCTGTTTGGTAGTGGACTCAATATTCAGCCTTTTTATCTATGCAAAATTTTCACGTTTCAGGAGCGCAACATTCCTTAATATGGCTTGGCTCCTTTTTCCAACTATGGACTCTCGATAGAAAGGTGAAAATTTTCCAACTTTAAAAAATAAAGATAAGTATTTATCATTTCTAAATACTTATATAATGTTTTATTATTGTTTGAAGAACATTTTACGATAAAGTTTGTGTGATGTTTCATCATCGTTTTAGCCAAAATATTTATTTAAAATGCATGTCTCGAAAATTTGACACTTTATAACTCTTAATTTTTCACTTGCAACTTGAAATTTTGTTTGAAAGATACTCTTAACCATTTAACTCTCTACTAAATATAAAAATATGAGTAACTATTTCATAGTTCTGACTGAAGGGTCAACTAATTATCACATTTTCAACAGATATTTAATTACTAACAAGTGGGAGAAAAACTGATATGTCTTTTCACTTTATTTTGCAACTTTTAAACTGTAATAAGCCCATTTTCTTTACTGTATAATTGGTGTTGTCTTTCTCAAATTTGCAAATGTATGATTACTTTAATTATTTGTTTTTATACAACAATTCTGTGTTTATATTTTACTTATTTCTTGTTTGTGTTGAAACTTGTATAAGGTAACATTTTAATTTCCAAACTTTTCCTTTTTCCTCAGAGTTACATACATAGGATTTTGTCTTATTGTACCATTTGATAATCATTATGCTCATTTTTATTTTTTCATGAATGCAAATTATATATATGTCCAAAATGTCTATCATTATAGCTGGAAACATATTGGTTATGAATAGCTCAGCAAGTAACATGGATCGGGCCGTGGTAGCCCTATGAGTATGTCGTAGGACTCGTGACCCGATTCCCAGATCATAGATTTTATTAATGACAAGATTAGATCTTATCAAAATTCAATAAAAAATTTGGAATCTTTCCGGTATATTTACATTGGAAAAAATTGAAAATTATATAAATAGTTAACCATAAATTAGCCAACTTTTGCAAAGGTAATCAAAAAAAAAAAAAAAGTACTAGTGCTTCTTACTTGAAAGATTATTTCACCAAATACATATATTTTCATTACTTATTTTTCATTTAAAAATCTTGCAAAACTATTGCCTAAACTTAATTTTCTGAAGAATGCTGTTATTTTTGCTATGTGGAAATGAAGAATGAACAGCAACATTTACAATTAATTTTGAGAATTTGAATGGTTCACTGACAATGGCACTTTAAAAATAACTGGTAATACTTATTGGTACTACAGCTATACAAGCATCTTAATCTTCATACCATTTTCTCCATATTTATCACATTTTTGGTCACTTCTAAATTTTTGCTAAGAAATAAAAGGATGAAAAATAGTTGGCAGTGTATTTCTAAAAAGAAAAAAAAGATTTTACCCTACTAAGTCTTGAAACTGCAAGGCTTACGCAACCTTTGTACTCATCCGGATTCTTCTTCACAAAAGCATCTATTAAGCTTACTGCAGATGTTACTACACCCTTAAATAAAAAACAAGTAATGAGATATTGAAAAATATTTTTATCACTTATTTTCAAATTTAACAAAATTACTGAATTGTTAAGGCATTAGTGATATTACTTTATAGCTCATAAAACTTCTAGTTTAAACATGTAAATATCAATTTCCTTTCACTAAAGCTGGCATTTTTTGATGCCATGAAATAAAGTAATTTCACTTGCATTATTTTGATGCAATTACTTCTCTGTTCAAAAAAGCAACATTTACTTTAATTATTTTTGCCCAAAATTCATTTTTCAGTAGTTAATTTTTGTTATTGGTAATGGAGTCCCTTCACGCAACGTCACAGGTCGCGTTAGGTCACGTGTCAACTGGGAAGCCGATGTGAGCAACGGGGATGAAGCGTTGAAAGCATTACTGAAGAACCGTTCTTTTTCTTAACAAAATGTGTTGCTTGTGGATGCACTAAGGTTGCAATTGAAGTCAATTGCAAGGAGAAGTTATTTTTCATATTTCCTCATGTAAATAAAGATCATTTAAAAGTTTTGTTCATAAAAATAAAATGAGAAAACTTACGGCCAAAAAACATTGTTTTTTGCAGATGACTTTGATGAAGAATGCTTTAAGTGTCAAAATTTCACCAAAAGATTACTAATAAAACAAGGCGCGATCTCTACAAAATTATTTTTCTTGAAAGAAAAGGAGAGCTTTAAAGTGTTTAAATGCTTCATCGAGTCAAAGTGCTGTTTTTTTTTTGGAAAATTAAATTGTTTACCCAAATGTTTTAATAAATTTTACATAACATTGAAATATATGCAATCCCCAGCTAATGCAAATCAACCAACGAAGCTCTACAGATAAGTTGTAGATTAATAAAGTTGTTTTTTTTTTTTTTTAATGTTGATGTAAGTTTACAAAAGTTTCTTTTCTTCTTCTTGCAAAAAAAAAAAAAAATCAATATAGCATTTTTAATTCGTACAACTTTTCCTAACAGGTACATAAATATACAACGCAGAACAATAGAAGTTTTTCGAAAATTACATGGAAGAAAAAGTTCACGTAGCTTATTGTCTTTATTTATAACTATTATTATTTGTTATTATTTTTATATTAATTTAATTCTTTTACATTTCATTAAAAAAGAGCATATTTCAGCCAAATCTTCATTTTACTACTTCCTTTACTACTTAAAATTTATAGATATAAACATGTAGCATAAATGAATTATTTAGTGTATATGAATATTTCTCTGGCCAATATTTAAAAGACCTGGGTCTTACTGTTGCTCTGCGGAGAAAATATACTTTAGTTAATATAAGTTGAAAAAAGAATATAAATCTTCTGTTTCAAAGAAAACTAATTATTTCAACTGTTATTTTGAATATTAATTTTGAAGCATTCATTTTGCTATTAACCATTCTAACAAAATATTTTTTCTTGTAAAGCAATTACATGTTGAGAAACTGGAAATTTATTTAGCAATGTTTTCATCCCATTAATATGCTAACATTTTTCTCAGCAGTAACGTACATAGACTTCGGTGCGCCCCCCTCGCAAGATCTGTACATGTCCCCTCTCACCCCCCCCTTTTTTTTCGATCAACCAAAAAAAAAAAAAATCCGTGTAGTGTTATTTTTCCGTATTGCATGCTCCGAAACTTGTGTGCCCCCCCTCCCGTGCCGAAGGGCGCTATGTACTCTACTGTTTCTCTGTATACATATAATAAAAAGTTTTTAAAAGCACAAACCTGTTGTATATCGTTGAAAAAAAAATCTTTATCGAAAAATTCAAGAGCAAATAGCTGAAAAATATACATATATTGCTAAAACGTACAGTTGTAATTTAATCACAAATTATTGGTATTAATTAACAAAACTTTTACTGTTTTATCCAGTACTAGTTTATTATTAAGTATAAAATGCATTTGATTAAAAATTTTGGTAGCGTGAAACATCACTTAGATACCACTTAACATTTACACTATTTCATTGGATGGTACTTCTATGAATAAAATCTAAATATCCTTAGTTTCGCAATGGCAGAGTTAAAATTTCTTAAAAATATATTGCATAAATATATGACTGAGTATATATTTAATGGTTCTACACTAGACAAAGAAAACAAATTATAAAGCTCATTTTATTAGTGAAAAAAAAGAAAGAAAAGAAAAGAAAGAAAGCAAAACAGAAGTTTCACATTACGTCCTATATTTTTTCTCACAAAACCATGGGTATTTTAATTGTATTTGCACAATGTATTCACATACAAAATAATGTTTATAGAAATGCATATATTTTAGAAAAAGTCAATTTCAATTTTAGCAGAAAGTCATTTTACTATACAAGGAGAAATTTAAAATATGTATTCATTACAAAGAACATTTTTTTAAAATACAGTATAACCTCGATTTAACGATTGCCTATGGACTGTAAAAAATTATCGTTAAATCGAGGATATCGTTAAATCGAGAAAGCATACTTATAAGTTAAACAGATTAAACTATTGATAATTAAGTGAACGCTTAAACATACGTTATTTTGCTTCTTTAAGAAAACTGCGCATTTATATTATTTCCAAAGTTATTTCATCGATCTTTGTTTTCTCGTGTTGAGAAAATTTCACCTTTTTCGACCTCATTTTTTTTCGACTGATCACTCTCCTCTCAAGGTGCTAAAAAATTTTGTTTGGAATGCTAGAAGTTTGGACGTTACTGAAAGATGAATCTTTTTACTATTGGAACATGAGGTCTCATGCTGTTGCAAGTAAAATAGCTAGAAAAATATTTTAAACATATACTACTGTATTTTTGACGAGAGATAATTTGGCCGATATCATCGTTAAATCGAGGAAAGCTATCGTTAAATTGAGGACGTTTTAACATTAAATTCAAGGCATATGAGTCGGGACCAATGAAATGTATCGTTAAATTGGGGAAATCGTTAAATCGGGTATCGTTAAATCGAAGTTATACTGTAAATTAAAAACAACTTTTTATGCTGTTTTTAGACTCTTAACTGACACTTACAATTTTTTTTTCTAAAATTACCTCTCTCATGCTAAAAAAAAATTCAGAGAGAAATAAACTAATAACAAATGTTCCGAAATAAAAAACATTAAAAGTCAACTCTAAATAAGAGATTAAAACTAAATCAATCTGACCTAAATCATAATTAAAAAGATTAAACTAAACGTAAGTACTGTATTATTAATTACAAAAATAACGTAAATAGCCAAAGCAAACTAGTTTTGATCGGCCACCTCCAGTTAAAACTCAATTCGAAAGCATGCTAACAGAGCAGCGATCCCAGCCGACACGTGACATCCACTGTGCGGCCCTCTAGCGGTGAAGGGACTCCATTGTTTATAGAGTTTTTTCATCGGCTGTTTTTCCCCTAATTGTAATTTAGTTAGAGGATGCCAGACAAATTCAATATCTATTTCTACAATCACGAGGTCCCCTTTAAATGAGTCTGAATTTTTAACAAAACATTTATTCTCAGTATAAGTACAGTTGAGCCCGCTTATTAGAATATCACTTAAAGGAATATCCCGCTTAATGTAATACATTTTCAATGTACCAAACCATTGAAATGCATTATTTTTATCCCAGATAATGGAATGTCTCGATAGTTAGAATATTTTTTCTAGGCAAAATGGCTATTCCATTAAGCGAGTTCGACTGTATGTTGGAAGGGAATTTGCACACATTATTCTGAAAAACTAGCTTAAATTAACCATTCTGCAATACAGAATTCTGCAAATCAGAAATATTTTTTTGTATTCAACTAAACAAGTAAGCATGTGTGAGCTCAACGTTTAACAATACTTACTGGTGAAACATCACTTTTTATCATTTGTATTGTAAAGAACGGGAAAAATCTGTATATGTAACTCAATGGAATTATTATATGCCACAAACAGCTATATCAAGTGCTGTAAACTGAACTTTTGATTCTACATCGATTCTAAAGGAGTAATGCACACAAGAAAAGTATAGTTTAATTGAAAGAGAAAAGAAATGTGAAAGAAGAAAAGTTCTAAGAATTTTTTTATGCAGCATTGGTCGACATTTTATCGGGTTGGTGCTTTAATAGATGTATAGTGCAATAGAGATGAGTTCGGGCTCATTTCTGAGAGCCTGTGCCCCGCCGAACCCGAAAACATGAAACCGATTCGAAATCGAAATTCCCTGGCCTTTTCCGGTTGCTCACTACTCAGTACATTACTTCATTAATGTATAACAAATTTTATTTGCAAGTAAAAAACAAGCCTTTACCATGTGCTGGTCATTTAAAAGGTGAATGATTCGAGTAGTCCATTCCCCACTAGGAATGATTTCAGGCATTGTTCGTAGTAAACGCAACAGGCAAAGTGCAGCACTTTGTTTAACTAGGTCAATTGTTTCCCTAAAAAAAATTGAAATACATTTATCATTTTTTTTCGTAAATAACAAAATATAAAAATTCTATTGTATTCACTATAGAGATTGACCTTTTGCATTATACAAATCATATTGCAAATTTGTATACAGCACCTCGCGACTTTGAGTGTTTTATTTGCAATTGACTGAAAAAGAGGGCAAAAATAAAAGAAACAAATTCAATTAAATGCCAGTTCAATTAATTCTTTTATTCTAGTTCGGACCATTCAACAGAGTAATACCTCTTGAAACAATATACAGGATACAATCCTGGTTTTGCTTTGGATGTTTTACACACACACACACACACACTCATCTTAAAGGTATTTTTCCATTTTTGTAAACTGTACAATCTTTGAGCTTTTCTTCAGGATGTATAAAAAGGAACATCTGAAACGAGCAAGACACGTTATAGATGTTCACAATAAAGGTTCATGACAGCGAAACTCAAAGATGTTCAAGACAAAGGAGCTAACAAGAAAAAAATTATACTGAGTCGCACTCAAAGGAGTTTCGGAGGTATAAAAAATATCTAGTTGCACTAGACAAGAGTGCAAAGGGTAAAAAATAAAAACTCAGCAATATTTTAATATGGTCATAGAAAAAAATGGCTTAATACATAACAAATAAATACTTCATTACATCTGAAATACTTAAATTTTAAGAGTTCTCTATAATAAAGGGAAAGGTTTTGTTAATGCTTCCAATAAACTAAAGTACCATGCTTACCCAGACACAAGTAGTTTGGGAATTTCAGATCCAAATGTTTCAGCCATTTCTCTACTCCCAATATTAGCAATGCATTGAAGGGCTAGATTCACATGAATAGGATTACGAGAAGAGAGGTCATTTTTAATGGATTGGATGATTAAACGCATCAGCTCATTATTTGCATTCATTAATACAGATATAAATAAATATCCCTAGAAATGAAAGAAATGAGGATTAGAAGAGTATGCCAAACATTGAAAATTATAAGCTCTTACGATGAATACTTACAATTTGCTTCTCTGAGTATTTATTGGAACTAAGGAGATTAACAGCTTCCATATGACCGAAATCAATATCATGACCCAACAAGAATATAAATAATAATTTACAGACATATTTCTTCTTTTGATAACCATCTAATGCTCTATCCCCTAAAAAATATTAACCATTATTTTAAAAAAACTTATAAATGCATAAAAATTATGCTAAAAAATATGAGCAAATTCGCGATGTTAAATGATTATCTGGTAATGTTAAATTTATGTAGAAATTATCCTAATATAACACATGGATCAATAAGTCCTGAGACTAACCCAGAAATGGCCCTCGTAGTAAACCAGTAACCAGGTCTTTCTAGAGTACTAACCTTTGCTTGAAACGTGTCAAAATTTTATGTTGATCGGACCAGAAACAGCTGAGTTATCGAGGTTAGAGTAAATTCGTTTTGTAGTTTGTTTAAAAAATGAAAAAAAAAAACAAGTTTTGTGTTCTGATAAAACATTGTTTTTTAATGGGTAAAAACACTGTGCAAGCAAAACAATGGATTGAAAAATGTTACCCAGACTCTTGCCCATCAAAAGCAACGATTTGTCAGTGGTTTACCGAGTTTAAACATGGTCGTACCGACACAAATGGCGCGGAACGCTCGGGTAGACCTGTGGAAGCAGTTACACTGGAAAATGTGAGTGAAGTAACAAAAATTATAATGAAAGATCGTAAAGTGAAGCTCAGTGAGATTGCTGAGATGACACAGATATCATATGGAAGTGTATTTACTATCCTCCACAAAAAATTGAGTAGGAAAAAGATTTTTTCCGAGTGGGTTGCCGCGATTGCTTTCGATGGAACAAAAACAGCAACGAGTCGATGATTCAGAAAGCTGCGCTGTTTACTCGCAACAAAAAAGATTTCTTGCGTCGTTACGCGACCATGGACGAAACATGGATACATCACTACACTCCAGAGTCGAAGCGGCAGTCATCTGAGTGGCGTACAGCTGGCGAAAGCCGTCCGAAGCGTCCGAAAGCGCAGCAGTCAGCTGGCAAAGTCATGGCGTCAGTTTTTTGGGATACGCATGGCGTGATTTTCATTGACTACCTCGAAAAAGGTAAATCGATTAAGTGATTATTATATTGACTTGCTGGTGCGTTTGAAGGAGGAAATCGCAAAAAAACGACCGCACACGCAGAGAAAAAAAATCTTTTTTCACCAAGACAATCACCCTGCCACAAGTCGATGAAAACAATGGCAAAATTGAACGAATTGGGCTTTGATCTGCTTCCCCACCCCCCACTCGCCAGATTTAGCCCCCAGTGACTACTGGCTTTTTGCTGATCTTAAAAAAATGCTCCAGGGAAAAAGATTTGGCTCAAATGAGGAGGTCATCGCTGAAACTGAAGCTTATTTTGAAGCGAAAGATAATTTTTTTTATAAACATGGTATTGAAAAATTGGAAAAGCGTTGACCCCTAAAAGGTGAGTATGTTGATGAATAAAAAAAAATTTTGCAAAAAAATGTTTTCATTGTTAGTCTCGGGACTTATTGATCCATGTGTTAACTCCTAATAATATTTTTTCAACCATCAGGGTTCAGTAAAGAATTTAGAACTGAAAATCACACTTCAGAGAGGAAAAAAGTCTAAGATTTTTTCTTTCTTTTTTTCAGTTAAAAGTAATGAGAGCAAAAACAAATTAAGAAGACCAGAGAGTGGAGCAAGATACTTTAATTATTTAGAAAAAGAAAAATGAAGAACTTGAAAAAGCTTATACACTGTGACTCTTGCGTCCAAGACTTCATTTTCTCCCATTAACAAAACCAACATGTTTTAATATATGCAGTTTTATTCAAACTTAAAATAAGAAACTTAGAAATTTGTGAAAATAAGCAATACGAAAATACACTTATATGAAACTATGTGAAAATAATTAATACCAGTAATAACCACACCAATATAAAAATAAATAATACTACATGGGAGCACCAAGATACTAATCACCCTTCCTCTATCAAAAAATGTTATTATGGTGTGATGTTGATCTAAATCTCTTAGTTTAACTTGGCAGTGACGTCACTACGGGCGGAGCCAATAAGAGCTCACAAGCAGTCAGCGGTCTCCTCTAATTCGCCAAGTAGGCTGTAACGTTTTATCTAGCTCGTTTTTCATAGGCTAACGTCACGCTGTTGGCTCCGCCTGTAGTGACATCACTGCCAAGTTAAACTGCTGCGAAGTATAACCTTTTAACTGTCATGCCAGAGATAATCTCGGGCACAGCACTGGTGTTCGAAAATGTCACGCCCGAGTATTACTCTGGGTTTTTTTTTTTTTTGAGTGCATCGTATTGTTATACTCGAATATATATCGGGAGACGTTTATTTCAGCTTCATCTCTTTGTCAAACCCGACCGTTTCTCGGGTTTGTGATTGGAAAAGTGTTTCCAGTTATACCACACAAGACTGAATTACTGAAAGGTATTCACTTTTATTTATTTAATTTTTTTCTCATTTATTTTTTATAAAATAATAATTTTTTTTTTCATTTTCAGAAAATAATGCTCCACTAGAAGCGAACTTTACAACTGCCATGTTGAGTGGCAGCCGCCTCAAGCAAATATGCAGTGGCTACAAAACTAAATATTTTACCCATGTGCTTCAAAATATCAATTTTTAACTACTACGTTTTTTTTAATTTTGTACTAAGCATTTGATTTTTGCAGTAAAAAAATTTGACAATTGTGCACCCAAATCAAAATAACTTGACAGTTAAAGAGTTAAGCAAAAATTTATCTTTCTTTTTAAGCATTTTTTATTTATGCAGGAACTTATTTTCAGTTCTCTATAAATCATTATTCACCTTTCATATTTCACAATATTTAAGAGTGATAAAAGAAATTTAATTTTAAAATGAGAAATTGAAACGAACCTTTAAATTTTGACCGAATATTTGCAAGTTCTTTGTTGATACGTTTTATTTCAGCTTCTTTACTTTTACCTGTAAAAATAAAATTTGTTTACAAAAAAGTAGGCAAATAGAAAAACCACAGAAAAGTAATACTAATTTTATTACAGTAAAGTTCAATACTATGAGTGTAAATACAGTATTCAAAACACATCATTTAACACAGCTCTCACAATCTGTATCTAAGTTTTTTTAAAAATAATCTGCTGAGAGCAAGGCAGCAAGCGAAACAATAGAAATGCTCCAGCCAATTTTCTTGGACTTTTAAACATAAATTTAACAATAACATTTTTTTATCCATATATTTGATATCATAGACAGTGAATGAAAGTAAAATACTCTAAAAGTATTTTACTTAAGTTTTAATTAAAAAGCAAATTTTGAGAAAAGGTTTCTCAAGCATTTTCAAGCACTACATTTTACTATGTAGTAAAATATAGTAACACCATGCATCATAATTTTCCTACTTTAATAATGCTTAACAAACATTTAATTATCACAAATCTCCTCCACAGTCTCCAAATACTCAGAACATTTTCATTGATTAAAATAAATAGATAAATCATTCATTAATTTCAAAAATAGAATTAATGCAACACAATAGTTCAAAAAATATATGAAAATACAGCACAATCAAACTAAAATAATTTAAATTTATAATACAAAATAATTGTGTGCAAACAATACGGTAAAATGTCATTTCACAAATAATTAAGAAAACTTTGAGAAATAAATTTCAAATGTTCTTAAAGTAATAACACAGGCCAACGATGAAAAAACTTTTTTAATGAAAATACCTTATTCTTATGTTGTTTAGGTTGCTGAATCCAAATATGATGCTTAAAAAGTTGTATCACCCACCATTTATTCACATTTTATAGTTACATTCATAAAATAAAGAAACATTTTTAGAATTTAACAGCTTTTTCATAGTTAAGATAACATGAAAAAATAGGTCTAATGAACAAAGATGATGTTGGCAGCACTGCTGAAACACATGCTACAACATGATGGGGGATTACTGTTGGTCACTTCACCGGGAAGTTCAGCAAGCTATTCATCGCAGGAAAAGCTACACAAGAAGCTTCAAGGAAAAAAGGGAAAGAAAATATAAAGCAATTCCAGTTGACAAGTGAACCTTGTATCATCACATAAAATTACTATTCCAAGTATTTTACTGTAAATACAAACCATTTTTACGATTCTTACAGTGTTTCATTGATTTCCCTATATACTGTAAATGGGTATTAGACTATATAATAAAATACATTTTGCTTGGAAACTAAGGGTGATACATAAAAACTACAAGCAGATTTGGATTCAGCACATAAAAATCTATCAAGATCAGCTATTAAAATTAAAAAAGTTTTCAAAAAGGTTTTTTTTGTTGGCCTGTGTAATCTTTACTGTGTATTATATTAGTAGTAACGAACCCGACTCTGTATCTCAAAATTCAGAAGATCCTAAAATTCGGCACTAAGTTCCTAGATTTTTTTAATCACCGAAAAATAAGCAGTAAATAAATTTTAGTAACATTTAAAACTCAACATGAAACCCTTGCAAATTAATATTCAGGCCTCATTATTATTTTTAAAAATTACTTTGAGTAAAAGTTCATTTTTCATTTCATGCTCTTTCATTTGTTTCTACTGAGATCAGAAATGGCGTCCAATGGCTTTGCATTTTGACTGCAGTTTTGTTTAACTACATTGTTGATATTATTCAAGATGCAGTTCTATTAATTCTTTCATTCAACTGCTTACTATTGCTCCTTCCCTCAACTGAGGGAGTGCTTAATTAAGGAGCAAACAACAATGATCAGGCCACTTCTAAATATGATGGCAAGCTGTATGATTCATTTTCACTTCGTGAGTTTTCAGTATACCAACAATTTAATAAACTGCCACATGGATACAGCTTATTTTTTGGGGAACGGTTTGAAATAATTTGAGAATTTGTTTAAATCAAAATCAGTTAATTGTTTTTTGAATTAGTTACATTATGTTTTTTTGTAGAAATACTTTAAACCCTTTGCTTTAAATCAGTGGTTCTCAACGGGGGCGATACCGCCCCCTCGGTGGGCGTCGAACATATTTTGGGTGGCAGGAGTGCAGTGGGCATATTTTGGATAGTAAGGGGGCGGTGGGTATATTTTGAAATGTGCTTGTAAGGACATGTTTCGGGCAGGGGCGGCAAGAAATCTTCTGCTTTCATATCGCCAAGAGTTAGCCTTAACATTTTCTTTCTGGGGTTATCTACCGAACCCTGATATTCCTCCTATCATAAAGTACAGCCTAAATTTGCCAATAGCACTTGAATTTCAAAAACATTTTTTGAGGTGGGTGCCCCCTTCCATAGCATAACTATCTAAAAAAGCCAAAAAATGTGTTTTATTGATGTCCATTTTAAAATTTTTCGATGAAGGGAGGGAATCTCGAACTGCTCGCCTCTTCTCCAATCGTAACCAAAGAGCCTAAAATTGAGTTTTTACGAAGTCAGTTTGTAAAAATGTCTAGATGAGAGGCACCTGACTTGACAGACTCTTTATGCCGTTAGAGCATCCTCCTAACAACACCAAAAGTAACTAACAATCGCATTCTTCAGAGTTCAATGTGAAAAAAATTTCTGGAGGAAACTTCGGAATCTTTACCATTACGTCAACATCAAGAAAAAAAGTTTAAATTTGCGTTTTTAATACTTAAATTTCAGAGCGCTGGATATAGCTCGGACTCCCTAACACTGTTAAACTTAGCCTCAGAATAACTTCAATTTTGAAAAATAATTAAGAAAGACCTCTTTCTCATTAGTTAACGTAACCAAACATTGCGTCAATTTCAAATATTTCTCCTGGGGCGAAATCTGAACCCAAGTCTCAACACCACGAAACCTAAAATTAAATAAACTGCATTTTAATGTCTTCGTTTTCAAAACTGATTTCGGGGGATATCCCATATATTTCACCGCCATCTTTACTCTGATGTCTCTAAAGGTATACTTATAACTCTTGTTATCTTATCTAACCTTCACACCAATAAATTACTCAAAAAGAGTTCCTTGAAATTTATCTTATTTGTAAATTCAACTTATTTCAGTTATGCAGAAAACGGTGCATTTTCATTAAAAAACCGTGTTGTTCTCATTTACCTTAAAAATGGTTCACTCATTCAATGGTCCCATTCTAGGCTTTTGATTATCACTCTGACAACTTTTCAGAGAAAAAAAATGCTTGTTAAAAAAAAAAATCATATAAAGAAAAAAAACATTAAGCTAAGTTTTTCTGCTGAAAAGTCATATTTTAACAATCTGTTTGGGCAAAATTGTAGAGTTAAACCAGTCCAGAAAATTGCTTTACCTCCTCTCCTATTTCCAGTTTCTCGCCCGTTTTCATAGGGGGCGTTGAAATAATTTTCAACCCTAAAGGGGGCGGTAGCTATAAAAAGGTTGAGAACCAGTTTTAAAATTATTATCTTAAAAAAGGGTTAATAATGTATCAGTTGAGACAGTGGAGCACCCAAAGTAGGAGATGATGGACTTAGGTCCCTCCCAGAAACCAGATGGCTTTCTACCTTGCCAAGACCAAAGAAAAATTTAAATTCTGTTTAGTTTAATTTCAAGAGTTATTGAATTATTACAATTATTGGAAACTCCAAATTTTTTAGGCTACACAAAGACATACACCTCAAATTTACTTATTTGGTATCCTATACGTATTTTATTAGATTTTAACAAATGACATTACATTCTTTTCAAAATGTCATATGAAAAATATCTAGTCTTGGCGTTTTCTTTAGAAAATCTTGCACTTAGAAATCATCACAAACGACTAAATCACTTAGCGCAAATTCAATGAAAATTTTTACACACCGATTAAACAAGCTACATTTGCAGATATTTTTTACACAGCTTGTGACTAGAGGATTGCTATTTTTTTAGCATTGAAGTTGAAATGGCCAATAGCTGTATAGTGAACAATAACTACAACGTTTCCCCTATTTTAATACAACAGAACAATTTATTAAAGGTAATGAACTTACAATTTCTTATGTCTGAAATAAAAACTGCAAGTCCACGCATACCCTCTCCTCGTACTGCAGGCATTGTTGTACTGAGTGCAAATCACCAACTGAAAATAGAACACATCAAAACGAAATTAGTATACCATAATGTAACTTTTAAAAACACCTCCTAAGAGCTTAGCCGACAACACTTGCTTTCAATGGCTCAAGAAAATTGATTTTTTTTTTAGCGTATAACAAAAAAAAAAAAAAAAAAAAAAACACTGCAAATTACGTATACAAGGTGCGTCCCAAAAGTAATGCGAAAAAATTCATTAAAAAACACTGAAGATATTCATACAAAAAGTCAAAAATCCTCAAAATAGCACCCTCTTGCATTGATACACTTCTGAAGACGGTGTTTCCAACCGTGGAAGGCTTGTTTTGGAATGTCCTTCAGAGCCGATGTGACATGAGCTTGAATGCTCTCAATCGAGCCCCAATGTTCACCTTTCATTGCTCCTTTCAACCTAGGAAATAGAAAAAAGTCCGCAGGAGCCAGGTCAGGACTGTAAGGAGGCTGAGGAACCAATGGGGTGTGAGCCCTGGCCAGGAAGTCGTTAATAATGAAAGCGCTGTGACTCGGCGCATTATCGTGATGAAGTTTCCACGTGTCCTTGATGTCGTTTCGGCGACGGGCGACAGTCCTTTTCAGTCTTTTAAGCACTTCCAAGTAGAAAACTGAGTTAACTGTTGTCCCAGTCAGTACAAATTCGTGGTGCAAATACCTCTGACGTCAAAGAAAACAATGAGCATGGTTTTGATCCTGGACTTGCTCATGCGTGCTTTCTTGGGACGGGGAGAGAATGTGGTGTGCCACTCTGAACTCTGCCTTTTTGTAACAGGGTCATACTCAAAAATCCAGGACTCATCGCCAGTGATAACTACGTTCAAAAAATTAGGATCTTTTTCACACATTTCCAACATTTCTTGGCATCGGAGCACTCTCAGGTCTTTTTGTTCGTCGGTCAAAACTTTTGGAACCAGTTTGGCACACACCTTTCTCATGTTCAAATCTTCTGTGACAATGCGATGAACTGTTGATTTTGTTAAGTTTAGAGTCTGTGCTATCAATTGAAGGCTCAATCGTCTGTCAGAGTTCAAACAATCACGCACACGCGTCACATTTTCGTCGGCTCGTGAGGTTGACGGTCGCCCGCTGCGCGGTTCGTCCGTGATGCTCTCTCGACCTTCCATGAACGACTTGTGCCATCGGAAAACTTGGGATTGGGACAAGCAATCAGTCCCTAAGGCCGGCTGAATTAATTGAAACGTTTCGGTGCCAGACTTCCCAAGTTTAACACAAAACTTGATAGACAGACTTAGATAAAATGTAAAACTGTCTGCAAACTTAAATAATTTCTTTAAAATTTTCTGCAAAAAAAAGGGGGCTTCTGAATCCTAAAGTCCTACCAACAACAAAAATATCAAGTTGTATGAAGTGCAGGTTCTACCATGAGGTTGGTTGTCAATCCATCATGATTAATGAATGTGTCAGTTTCGTATGTAACAAGCTACTGCCCCACAATGAACAAAATCAAGACATATTTCAGATAGAAAACTTCCTAAATTTATAACTTTTTTAACAAAATGCAAAAATTTTCCGCAAACTTCGAAAGTTTTCTGCAAACGGCGTTCGTGAGTTCGTCTATATTATCTGGGTTTGTTGATAGCGCACCGTTGCTCCTTGTATTGTCCATTTTCTTGTGTCACATTTACTGAAAAAAGGGTTCACTATATCACACGTTCTGTCTCTCTGGCAGGAAACAACTAAAAAACACCTGTCGCAATTTGAAGCCTATACCCCCCTACACCTGGCCCATCTGGTTAGAACACGCTGCGCTGTACCATTGCGCCAGAAAAAAATCATTCGCATTACTTTTGGGACGCACTATATATTATACTACATCTGAAGAGCAGTTAGAATAGTGAAGCATTAGGAAAAATCCGGGCTGTTATCAGAAGGGAGCCTTTGTTCACTCAATTTAAAGAGGAGTGCGTGTTGACACCTCACATCCGTTTTAACGTGTGCTAATTACATTGTTCCATTTTATTATTTTTAAACTATTAGATGAAGCACAGGAAAGATTTCAGCACAAAGAAAAGAAATCAGGCACGGAACCCCATGACCTCTACAACCCTACAAGGGCTGTGGTAGCCTGATCAGTAAGGCGTCGGACTCGTGACCGGTGGGTCCCCGGCAGGGTTGCCAGATTTAAAAACTCAAAATACGGGACAGTCTTCTTAGAGAATGGGGGGGGGGGGGTGAAGTCTAAAAGTCGAATTTTTACGATCTTGACTTTAATACCAAACGTTTCTCATAAAAATACATGAAAAAAGAATACAATGAGCATATGAAAAAAAACTACATTTTTTACCATTGCATAGTTATTTTTCTCCATGAAAATTAGTGGGAAAAGTTTTAGCACTAAATATTCTGAAAGTTCGTATTACTCTGCTATTAAGCCCCTTTTTTCTGGGGCAGGCCCATCAGTTCGAATTTTACCAAAAAACAGCATAAACCACTCCATGTTAATTCATTAATTTCCCAAAACCAGGGGATGGAGCAATTGATCCCAAACCCACTAATCCCTAAATGACAGATCTGTCCGTTTCTGTTGATGACTAATGTTTAATATGTACTTTTTCAAAATGCGAGACGTACCAATGAGGAAATTCGAATACGAGCAAAATAATTTTAATGAGTCACTAACAAATTTTTTTTATTACAATTGAGCAAACATAGAATTAAACCTTACTACCTGAACTATAAGAAGTTAACCTAAAACAAATAAAAATTCAGTATTTAATATCTTTAGGAAAAAAGCTAGTTTTTTGAAAAATATTATAACATAAAATTTTTCCAACGTAATGTCGGCATTTTTTTCCCAATCACATCTGCTACTTGATTTTACTTCTGCAATAATTCATTCAAAGTTTTGGTGTGCCTTTAGGTTTACAGTAAAGCTCATTGCAATTCATATTTATGTCATTCAGTGTAAAAATTATGTATCTTCATATTTAAGGCTCGACCGATGCATCGGCGTCGATGGTTGAATTTTTTTTTATCAGCCGCCTATGTTAACATGGAAAAAACATCGGCCCATCAGCCTCAAAAATATCTAAAAGCCGATGCAAGGCCGATGTTTTTTTTAAAAAGTTTTCTTGAGAGGGAATTATATTTTCTCTATTTTTTACTTCACAATTAAAAGTATGTTCAGCACAAGACTTGAAATCAGGGAACAAACAGGACTAACACAGTTCTGGGTTTAGGAATTTTCCGAATCGGACAGATACCGAAATTTTCACATCACAGCATGCACTTTCAGAGTGATCGCTTTGATGCAAATTTTAATTACAGCAAAACCTTCGAATAACCGAACCGGAAGTTGTCCGTTATTGAGAGGTGTTCGCTATTAGAGGATTATGCTATTTCAGATTTTATATATTAGTTTAATGCAGAATTATAATATTGAATATGTACCATTGCCATCTTGCACTTCGATACTGATAATTTGTGTATTATTTACTATATCTCGCTTGAACTCATATCATTTTACCTTTGCACTTTTAAATGCTAGCGTGCCTTTTCATTGCAATTATTTAACCTCCCCCCTAATCTCTTTTACCGTATCTTTCTATTAGAAGCATAGTTCGTCTGCCTACGCATTTTTCTCCACTGTTCTATGATAATCTATGAGATATTTTCATTAAAAAATTACAATTGTAAATATGTCGACGGCCTCTATAACTTACTATCATATACTCATTACTCAAGTCTATTTTATTTAAACTATATCAGGGGTGGGATACGATGGATACAAGAATAAAAGGATAGCAGAATTCAAGCTATGACTCAGCTTTGTGATTTTTCTGTTGCCTTTTTAACCCTACTTTCTCGTTGGAAAGGAAAAAAATCGAAAAAAGCATTAAAAGTAGTTTAATGCATCATGAAATGCTCACCAGGTCCAAAAAAAAAAGTCAAACATAAACAAAAACATTTTAAAAAAATCGAAGAATTAAAATTTGGAAAGTAGGGTTTTGAGATGGGGAATTTGTGCGTCGGTCTGTCCCCCCCCCCCTTAATAACTTTTGAATGATTTGAACAAACTTTTTTTTTGTTGGAAAGATCTCTACGAGTACAGCTCAATTCCCACATTTGATTTTTTGATTTAGACAATTTTTGGTGCAACTTTGAATAGTTCAAACAACCCGTCCCGCGATATTCGCTTTTTAGTGAACAGTCCGACTTTAACAAACTTTTTTTTTTTATTCAAAAGATCTCGGCAAGGATACTTCATTTCCGTATTTAAATTTTCAATTTGAACAATTCTTTGTTCAACATTGAACCGTTCAAACAACCCCACCTAATAACTTTTAAGTGAACTGTCCAAATTGAATAAACTTTTTTTTGTTCGAAAGATCTCGGCGAGGACACCTCATTCCCATATTTTGCTTTTTGATTTGAACCATTTTTCATTCAATATTGAACCGTTCAGATAAAGACTTAACATTGTACCTACAGGGAAATTTAGGTGTAATGAAGATCGTGAACCAAAAGGCAGATTCCCTTCAAACTAACTTTGTTAGAAATTGATTTTGATAAATAATGTATGTAAAGTACTTTCTGAATAAGCTGCAGTGAGGACTGTGCTTCCGACTCCTTGACTCAGACTCCGCAAACATGGCAGAAATACAGGCTCAGAAAAAAATGACTCACTCCTCATTATAATTTTAGAGCTTTCGACTTTGACTGACGAATCTTAACTTTTTAAAACCGACACCGAATCTTCGACTCCAACTCTGCCCCTATGGTAGAAACACCGACTCGGAAAAAAAGAGAGTCCTACTATTAGAATTTTTGAGCCGTTGACTCCGACTTTTCAAACCCAACTCTGAATCCTCGACTCTAACTCTGACTCAGCAAACATTGCGGAAATGCAGGCTGAGAAAAAATGACTGACTCCTACTCTTAAAAGAAATAACAGTGCAGACGATTTTTGTCTTTGTTTATTCATTTGTTTTATTATATTATTTTTTTTATTTTGGCAGACGGTTTTTTATCCAACAGAAATTACTCAATAAAGAGAACATTTTATTATTTATTCAATCAATCATTTGTTTTTAAGTATTGGCAACTGATTAAAAATCGAATTCAAGACATTCTTTTAGGTATGTGAGTTTTTTTTCTTTTGATAAGACGTGTTTTGATCTGCTTCCTATTTTCAATTCTTTTTTTTTCAAAACAATTAATTTTTCTACGCAGAATTATAAAAGCTGCATTGTTTAAAAGATGCAACAACTTTATTTTTTTGTTTACTTTTTAAGTGCCTAGTTCATCAGATGAAATCCGCATATTTAGTTTTTAAAAATCAGCTTTATGTGCTAAAAATGTAAGTTTGACATAATTTGTCGTCTCAGATAATTAAAAGAATATTGATCAGATGCTAGAATAAGTAAGCTCGTTTAGTTGTGTTGTTTAACTTTATGGTTTAAAATATCTTAAAGAACTTTTCCACTCACACACTGTAATTTGTTGACTGGTTTACTGTTTTTTAATGATTAAGCAACATAAAGGAAAGTTCTTTTACCAAGTTTGGTGTATCTAAATTTACATATTATTGCTGAAGTCTTTTTTTATGTTTATTTTAAACAATAAAGCAGTTGCCTGTTATTAAACAGTGTCCGTTTCAAATTTTTTTCCTCAAACGTTTTCGTAAATGTAAGTGAAACTTAATTCATGAATAAAAGAGTATATTGTGAACGATGCGGAATTGCTTTACTGAGATTCATGTTTATAAATATCGACAATTTTAATAGGAATTTTGTCAAATACCTACCGCCCAGCCGATACCGAATTCAGCATATTTTTTTCTCTATCTTTGTTGTATCTTTCTTTGTTATTCATAAAACACTTTGCGATTATATCACTCAGTTGTCACGAATTTATGATATTAGTCTGCATTGAAATTAAAATTGATTAGTCAAAAAAAGAAAAAGAAAAAAGCACATTTGGAACATCGGATTGCAGATAAGAAAGTATCTGCATGACTACACCTAATACAAATGGTACGAATGAGTTCTCAACTCACTGCGTCTCTCTTCTCTTCTCTCATATAATTTTTATCGAGTGGTAGTAAAATAGAAATCGAGGCCCAAAATCTGAATGACTGAAAAAGAAGTAGAATGAAATGAACATATGACCCATCAAATCTCTTATAAAAAACATTTATTTTTCTAATCATTTGACTTTTTTTACCATCGGCATCGGCCGATGGAAGAGGAAAAAAATCTGCCATCGGCCAACTTTGAACAATCGGCATCGGCCAAAAAATGCCATCGGTCGAGCCTTATTCATATTTTTAAAATGCATATTTGTTTGCAAAATGGAATAATATTTAGTTTCATCTTTTAGCTTAAAAGCGAAGCAAAGCGCATTTCAAAAGATAAATATCTAGTGACTAGTACATAGTAGCTGAGACCTAATATTGCTTTCACAAAGAAATAATTATGAAGGGCTTTATATAATAAGGCATAGTAAAATCATTTACAAATAGCTACACCACTTTTACAATGAACTATACCTTTGTTGAATGAACTGTTGCAATGATTTCTACTCTAACTAAACAGAACACTAACCTTACACTTTAGAACAGAAAACAAAATAAAAATGATTCCATCAATTTTCTTATTACATTTTTCATTTAATTATATATATATATATTTTTTTAATAAAATGTTTCATTTTGTAAAATATTTCCCTTAGCTTAAAATACGGGACTTTAGCCGTCCCGTATCAAGGTTCCCCGGGACGCGGGACAGTCTTCATAAAAACAGGACAGTCTCTTGAAATCCGGGACGTCTGGCAACCCTGGTACCGGGTTCGATCCCAGCCAATCAAAGATCCATCGTCTTGATTAATAGTGGCTGGGGGACGTTAAACATGTCGTGGTCACAAAGTCCACCAAGTGAAACGATACCTCTGGGGGTGCTGGGTCAAGGGTTTGCTCGGCCCTTGGTCTTGTTCAAAAAAGAACAAGAGTGCTCTTCAGGACCCTATCCCGGTTAAACCACGAGTTGTGGTAGGTACAGGGGACCCTGGAATGTGTGATGTACAACCCTATAGGCAAGCAGAACCACTCGACAGTAAGCCGACAATGACCAGAGGTCTGGCCAGAGGAAATTCGGGTCCGTTAACGGACCCTTCACAAAAATACGATCAAGCAAAACGAACCTATCACAAAAATACTATGGAGCAAACCGGACCCTTCACAAAATGCTGATCAAACACATTATTCATTCAAAAAGCAAATCTGAAATCAAAATAATACATAGCATATTTCTGTGTAAAAGCCCATAACTTTTGGCCCTTTTCTGAAGTTAAAGAAGGGAATCGCTTATCCAGCAACTTTGAGAAAAAAAAAAAAAAAAAAAGTTGGCACTTCCTGCCTAGCCCTGGGATGCTCCAGCAAGCAAAAAATCTGAAGTGTAATATGTAGCACTTTTTGTTGGTTTCTTTTAAAGAAATTAACAACTTAAAAAATGTAGTTGTTTTGCTTTAATGGTTCTGCTTGTTTGTTTTATCATATGCAAATCAAAGTGGCTTGCTGTGATGTTGTTGTTATAGATTTCTCTGGAAGTACAGAGTAAGGATTTTTCTCCCTGCTATGAACTTAAACATAAAGGAAATAATAATAATAGCAATTATCAGCAGAATGAACTTAGAACTGCAAACAGATAGCTAGGGTTGCAGAAAAAATGGGATTGCTTCTGGGTCGATCAGCTATTTAAAATAAAAAACTATTTTGGCAGAAAATTATCTTTTTTTAATTTGATTTATTTATTTATTTTTTAATGCTTACAAGGGTGGTGTTTTAGTTATATTCAGGAATTAATGTGTTTTTGCGGCTGTTAATATTAGAAGTCTGGTATTGTTTGTTTTGCTATGTTTCCCTACCGTATTTTTTCCTCAGAATTATTTTTGGCGAATATGTCGGTGATTATTAATGACATTCATCATATAAACCTGATGAAATGCAGCTCTAAAATTTTTGACTTTAATAAATTATTAAAAATCGTTTTTATATTTCTGATGCTTTCATTTTGAAAAAAGCGATCTCTGCATCCGATATGAAAATCGAATTTTACTTACTTTTCAAGCTAATTACTCTTTATTAGGAGGCAAATAAATGAAATTAATTTTTTGCTCAGATTATTATTTAAAATTTTTTAAAGCAAAATTAACTATTCTTTTATGAGTCTGAATGTTAAACGATTGTTCCATTTTATTTTTGCATTAATTGTGGAAACACATTAATAATATGTTTACCATAGACCTTTGAAATGCAATTGTAAAAAAAATTCACCAAAAAAAAAAAAATTTATGTTCCGTTTTTATGCTTTTGATGTCACTTGAATGATCACTTTGAAAACTGCAATCTCTTTGCATCCGCTACAGGATTTGGACTTTCCGCATTTTTGATGTTTAATGCTTTTTTTTTTTGAGGAAAATAAATGAAATTTATTTTTACTTTTTATTAAATTCAAAAAAAATTTTTTTTTTTTTTTTTTGCATTTTTTTGCATTTTTTTTTTCCAAAATTGTTTGATTTTTACAAAATTATTTACTTTTTCACAAAAAACGGACCCTGTGAAAACTGGACAGACCCCTGATGACATCAGTTTCTAATCCCATAAATTGAAGGTTTAGCCGCATTTGCTTAAAACATTGTAGTGAAGAGTTCTATTTTACATGGAAGTTCCAAACTCATCTTATCTGATTCAGAAATTCACGACAATTGACAATCAAACAGAACATGTTTCTTATATAATATATACAAGAGATTGAACATAAAGTAAATATGGAAACTAAGTGATATATACTGTTTACTTAACCTTATAACTGTCAAATTATTTCAATGATTTGGGTACATAAATGAAGCTCAAATTAACTTTTCCAGAGATAGATTCGAGTTTAACAAAGAGAAGAAGCCAAAATAAACTTCTTCCACGATATGTTTTGGCATAACAGTATGATGCATTAAAAAAAGTAATACTCCGGCATGACATTTCGGAACATCAGTGCTGCTGTGCCCGAGACAATATCAGGCATGACAGTTAAAAGATTAAAAAGTAAATATTGGTTATTAGAATTACGAAAAATCAGATTTAAAATATTTTTTAACTTAAATCTTAAAAATCCTCTTAAACATTCTAAATTTCCTAACCTCTGCCTTCTTTTTCACCTTTCTATTAGTTTTAACCTAAGGGCTAAATCTCCCTTCACTTTTTTTTTTTAAATTTAAATCTTTTTATTCAATCTGAAAAATTAAATTTTAGTAGTAAGTGGTTATTCGGAACTTTTAAAATAGTCTACTTTTTCATTACTAGTGACCATAATCAGTATTTCTTTCTTAAATTAAAATAATAAAAAAATCTTTCTAGAATCAAAACAGGGATGATTCTCAATCTCATCATGCCGCTTAAATACAACTAAAAAAATTCCCAACTGCTTAGAAAAAACAACCTTCATTTAAATTCAAAGAAAAAGTATGTTTAAAGCTTCACATAAAGTATTATATGAGTTCACATTAAACCACTTGGAATATTGGATTAAAAAAATTTAAATATTAAAAAACAAAAACTAAGTTACTTTTCATTAACAATGAAAACATTCATTAAAAAATTTAAAACACTGCAAATGTCAAAAATTAATAGTATAGATTATAGTATAACTGAGGCTATGTATCATCTCTCTTTTCTGTGAGCATGATTAATGTAACTGCTATTTTTTGCAAAACAACCAACAGTAGGCATTGTTAATAGAAACACTCCTTCATAAATGAATAATCAAACAAGCAAAAAGAGAAAATAAAATGTTTGCATGGATATGTTAAGAACTACAAAACGTAATCCATCACAGCAAACATGTGCTGACTATGCATAATAAATGAAAATAGTATCAAAAAGTTACTATTGTTTACATGAAGTAAAACAAAAAGATAAGTTGGATGAACAATTAAGAGTCTGTAAACTTAAGAAGGTAGTCTTTTAAAACGAGGAAAATAAAATCATGGCACTGATAATATGCTTAAGTGGGAGGAATTTAAACTTGTTTGATGTTTTCAGAAAGTCAGAAATAACAATACTAGTATCATATTCAAGAGTCCAATTTGAAAGCATTTGCATTAAAGAACTGAAGAGTAGTTAAACAGTAGTTTTATGACAAAAGGAAGAGAAAAAGTGATTGAAGTTGACGCAGGAGACTTAAGTCAACAGATATTTCATTTTAAGATTTTTCTTATCCTCCCAAATATTCTTAACATTTTGAAAATATATTCACCATAAAACAAAGAAAATGTGCACATTTTTGATGAAATTGGGGCAATTAAACAATTGCATAAACTAGAACTATTCTGGATGGCAAAAATATATTCCCCAAAGCTGCTAAAATAAAGTTAACTTTCCTAATGCAGCTCTATCGTTAAAAAAACAAGTGCATTAGCGTTATGATTACAAACGTACTAAAGCTTCTTGATAAACTTTCAAGTAATAAAAATTCCTGTAGTTGAAACTATATAAAGGATTTGGAATAAAGAATAAGAAATAAAAACCACGATAAAAGTCAATCAAGACTTAACTAAAAGTGGACATTCAAGTTCATACGAGGAATTATTTCAATAAGTCTCGTCCAAGATTCCGAACTCACAACATTATAAAAAATTATAAGCTTTAAACAAATAATTTTCATGTCAAACACAACATACATTCGTAAATGTTACACAGTAAGCATGGAAAGTTTAAACTCTCGGCCCCGTAAACATTTTAACGTCTGCACTCGCGAAGCACAGAATGCAAAATTTCGCCGACAGAGCGAGCAGGTTTAAACGGGAAAGTGTACGAAAATACACAATGAATACTCACGAAATATGCATAAACTAGAGTTCAATTTCGCAGGACTTGTTTTCCCCCTAGTTTGCCGAAAGTGTGTATTATTTTAAAGCCGCCATTTCAAAGAGTTCAGAGGATAGAAGCATTCAAGATTGTAGAAACATAGATGGATACACCCACTTGCCAACGCAATTCCGGTTCCGGTGAAGCACAGTCGACAGCGACATCTAGTGTGCTACACTGAACTCTCAAGGGAATTTAATATTCGTCAACTGAAAATAATAAATCTGTTCTACGTCCAACTGTACTCAGAAACGCACTGCGCTATTTTTTTTGGGGGGGGGGGGGGGAGCGGGAAATTTTCAATACGTCGAATGAAACTCTGAATTCCACCGAATGATAGAAAATAAGCACAACGTTATTTCTATAAATTTTGTTAAAAATTTTAATTTTGCTATAAACCTTTTGCCGAATTGACAGACAAATTTTTAGGAGGTCACAGTGACCTCCTATGGGCTACCATAGGGGCGCCCTTGACTGCACTTTCTAGACCATTTGAACCGCATATTAGAACTTCTTGCTTCTTTTTTTTAAAATCTGCATTACGATTGCTATACCAAAATTAGTATATCCAAATTGTCGCGTTATTATGGGCTGTCTTTTTGATTCAATCAAATTTAAGAGTAATGTAAGCATAATAATTGTTTGTCGTGTTCGGGTGAAAACCACCTTCTGGCTTCTTTCAAAAAATAGCACTCTTTTTAATTGGACGATTTAAACTTTATTCATTGGTTTTTATTTATTTGAGCAATCACAAATTGCTTATTGTTCTCATTTGACTGTAGTTATATTAATATGCTATCATTTTATTTATTTATTTTTCGTTCACAACATTCCTTCTCGTGCTTTGATTGAAAGAATTTTGGTGATAAATGAAACCCAAATATTCAATTACGCTGTAAAATATTCTCAATGAGTGCTGAATGGGAAATTTATCGCCAATTTAGCATATTCCAAGTTGTGATGATTTCCCTAAAAGTTGCTTTAAAATGTAAAAAATCCGTAAAAAAGGGCTGCCAGAAAAAATCCACTTTATTCAACTCTTGCTGCGAATACTTGTAAGCAAGCATTTTTGCATAAGTTAATCTTTCTTAGAATAGAATAAACTTATAAAGTTTAACAGTAACCCCCAATAAACTAACAGAAACATAAATTACGACTAAAATAAATATAAATTGATTTTAAACGAAAACGATCAAGGCAGCGCGCAGACGATAAATAGAAGTTGGTTCCAACGAAGTTTTGAAATAAATGATGGTAATTATGATATTTAAAACGAATAAAAAGTGTGAAAAGTAAACTGAAATTGGTATGACATTATAACTTTTAGAAGCATAAGAGGAGCTCCTGGATACAATTCTTGATTGAAAAATGTTAATTTGTCAGAAACGTATTTAACTTTTTTTTTCTTTAGTGTAAAAAAAAATATCGCACTAGAATGCAGACCAAGGGCCGAATTCAAGTGAAACACCATTGCAATCACTTCGAGGCGATCGCAATAGACCAAAATTGCAATCGCTACTGGAAGTCGAATTACGATAGAACCTCATCTCGTAGCGATTGCAACGTTTCACTTGAATCTAAATTTGGGAATTTGCTATTGCATTGGTGAGTTGCGATCGTCCGTGTTTCACTTGAATTCCGTACATAGGTCCAGGACAACTTTGATTTGGAATGGCGAACCCACGATAGAAGTCTGAAATGTTTAGATGACACATTTAAGACGTTTCCAATCAAGTAAAACATGTAAAAAAAGCGAAAAAATATTGTTTTCTTCCCCATTCACCTCCTCTTATGACGTTTAACTCGAATCCCAGTGTAACTATATCTTAATAATTAGTTTCAAAAATAATTTTATTTTATAAATGAAACTGATGATAATTTCTACTAATGTGTGAGACTTTTCTCTTCATCTATTTTCTTGTTCGAATTGTGTCGAGAAGTTAATTATCTTGATTTGTCAAAGGATAAAAATATAAGGAAAAAAATATAATTGCCATATAAGTTTGCTTCGAAAGTGATTATATTTGGTCGTATTTGCTGCGTCACAACTTCCTGTAACTCTAAAAAATAAAAAAAAATCAGTAGATAGATGTTTGCTCTAAATATTTTTTGTATATATTTTTTTAAAATACAATTTTGAATTGTTTTCGCACTTATGTGTGGGCGGGGTTTCTGTTGCTTTTTGAAAAAGATACATTGAGTATTATATAGAGAAACTTTGTAATGACGATCCTGTCCTCCCGTCCAGAGATTTCAGTAAATGTACCACACAAATATTCGTCTTTAATTACCATCTTTCTGAATTCATACATTTAATAAAAGAACTGCGGAGTTGGAGTTTTAGTATTCCAGGAGTCAGGCTGGCAAAACCGTCATTTCAAATTTTCCCCTGTGTGTGTGGGGGGGGGGAGGGGGGGAGCAAAAGTATATAATCTATGTCAATTACACGGAAAAACAGTAAAACCTATGCCCCTTATATGTAAATACATCAGTTTCCCAAAGCCATGGGGGGTGTGGGAGGGGTTCCCAATCGTCCAAATGATGAGCCTGAATTTCACCCCCGAGTTTACAGCTCTACCATAGCTACGGAGTAGTCATGGGAGTCGGATCCGCAATCCTGTTTAAACTGGTACCTTTAACCTCTGTTGCCAGTATTATAGTCTTTTTACAGTATAATACGCGGCTAAATTTTACGACAATACACTGCAAAAATTGCTAACTTTACTGTAAGAAACTGTAAAATTGTGCTAGTTTTACAGTTTATGACTGTGCATTTTAGTTTTAAATTGGAAACTCAGCTGCCAGTGTATGCTGTAAAAAAAAAACAACAGTTCATTTTTGGCAGTGCAATAACTTAAAAAAATAAATATATGGAGAGTTTACGACTGAAATCCATGGACTGATTGGGAGGAATACTAGAATCTTGTAGCACTGAAAAAACGAAATATCGCTGTTCCGGAAATTGAAACTAAATTTTTGAACAACTCAGTTACTGTTAATTGTATCACAAAACTTTAAAGCGTGCGGTGGAGCAACGATGTATTGGTATTTCTACTTTTGGCCGCTTAGAACGCAGTTTGAAGAAACAGTGGCGTTAGGGGTACAAAATTTATTTTTAGAATTAATTATGTTTGATTCGAAGCTGTAAAAATAAAAATAAAGAGTATATACTATATAGGTCAAAAACATTTTTTATCAAAAGTTTAGGGGGCACAAGATTAAAAAAGTGCTAAATGCTTTCAAACTAACATGTGTGAAATATAATTACATTCTGATAAGTCTTTTTGCTGCCGGAAGAAATTTTGAAATTTTGACTCTTTTACCTATAGTACAGCATCCGGTTCGAGTTTACCTACCCTCATCGAGTTTCCTAATATGTTATATAACAAATGTGGATAAAAATATTGCAAACACGATTGTCGTGTAAGGCAGACTAAGCAAAAGTGCTCCTCTCATAAGATTGTCGCGATTTTAAAATTTCAATAATGCAGTAATTTTGCAGATTTTCTGCAGTTATCTGCAAGTTATCTCAAGAAGAAATTTAACTGACAGTTTCTGCAGTTTTTTTTGCAGAATTTTTTTAAAAGCATACACTTCATCAAAGGCACATCATTTATTAATCACACAACCATTTTCTGTCCATCTTCTGAAAATGCAGAGTTTTGAGTCGAATAAGTGTTATTCGTGAGAGATTAAGATCTGCTTTCAATTTTCAAAAAACTGCAAATAAACTGCAGATTCTCGCAAAATTGAAATATACCCGCGGAAAAACTGCCCAGTTTTACTCAACTCAACTGGAACTTCAAATCGCGACAACCCTATTATTGGATCACTTTTTGTCAAGATAGCCATATACCATCGTGTTAGGAATACGTTTATCGATATTGTTATGCATGAATTATATAGTCAAACCTGTCTATCTCGAATTTCACGGGACAGAAGAAAAATTCGAGAATACGGAGGTTTCGAGATGCAGAAGTTGGGATAAAATTTACAAAAATAAGCAATTGAAACAAAGTCAAATATTTAAGAGATTGTTTTGCATTGGTATTGTTGAATATTTTACTGTAGGACATGTTGGGAGTCCACGTTTTACTAATTGTGATGATTATATGGAAAGCAAGTTAATGCATACCTTTAAGTACGAACATAATCTTTGAATAATTGTGCAAAATATTATTTTTGTCTCCAAATTATACGTTTATAAAGGTGGCTGGAGATGAAATTCAAAAATGAGAGTCGTCGAAATTCGAGAGATAGAGGTTTTCGGGAAAAATCACTCGAGATAAACATGAGAAAAAACGTTAAATGTATGCTGTAAAAGCAGGGAAATTGAAAAATTTCGACATAGAGAGGTTTTCAAGATATGCAGGTTCGAGATAAACAGGTTCGACTGTATTAGGAAACTTGATGGGGGTAGGTCAACCTAAGTGGGATCTTAGACTACTAGTTATATGACATATTGCATTGCAACAAAATAAATGAAACGTTTTACATGCGAATAATTTTGAAAAATCATCTACTCTGTGTTCATACCTGCATGAACTCCCCGACGGAGGTTCACGGGAGGTCATTGTGACCTCAAAAAATTTTCTTATTCGGAAAATTGTGTCTGACCATTCAGCAAATTTGGAGACAACATTGCAAAACCGCAATTAAAAAGTGATAATGAAGATAAGCTCATATTTTTTCATTCGGTACAGTTCGAGTTTGATTTGGAAAATTGTGAATTCCTCCTCTCCCAAAAGTTTTAGATCGGGGCACCTCTGCATACCTACCACTTCAACTGTGAAACTTGCTCGAAATCTTTGAATTTAAGTCGCAGCACTGGAAGCTGCACTAACACGACTGAAAGGTGCGCATTCCTCCCCTCCAGAGCAATGGCGCACCGCACCTGTTTTTCAAACACCCCTCAGAGCTAGAGCCCCCTATCCCCAAAATGATATTTAAAAAACCTCTTAACCCCCCTCCCCCCCCAAAATGGCGCAGTCTGCACCATGGACCTTATCCTTGAGTAAACATATACTACTAATTACAGTGCAACCCCAATTTTACATCCCCCGAATCTACATTTGCCCTGCATTTTACGTTTTTCCCAGCAGACCCTTTTGCTGGTGATCAAGGTATGATTACCCAAAAGGCTCAAGGCTGCATTCATGTAAGATGCAGGAATTCCGGAAACGTTTTCAAAAGGCTACTTGATTTTCACAAGATAACGGTGGAAACGAGTAAAATTCCGAAACTTACACCGTTTTGAAATTTTTTTAGTGTGGTGATTGAGCTTGCAAATGTAATTGAACAAAATGTGAAGAACTTCAAAATTTAAAAATTCAAACATAGCCAGGTAAAAGTTATGCTTAAATTTAGATAGAAAATTTAAAACGATACAAACATGCATTAAAATAAGTATAACTTGCTATTTAAATGCATACTCTCCATAATATGCAATAGGGTGGAGCGAAAAAAATGAATTTTTGATTTTCGTTAAAGGGTACCTTTCTTTTACTGTGAATGAGGAAAAGTAATAATTCTGTAAAATATTTTACTTTTGCGACGTCATCTTTAGTCTGCGCATTTAGCCTAAAGTTTTGAAATTTTTGATTTTTTTTAGATTTTTCAAATTTTTTAAAAAAATATTGCAAATGATAAAACTAGTGACGGGTGGTTATTAAATGAAAGAAAAAGGTTTGAAATATACAAGGAATTTTTTAAAACCATTTTAGATTATAATTTCAATCTGCGCATTAGGCCCAAAGTTCATCAAATTTGCCAAAATTTCCGATATTTTTAACATTGAGCAGAAATTTTATAATTTAATATTTCCTCTCAATATTTACTTAAAGTGCTTCCAAAACATTTTCTTAATTTTTCTTTGTTTCTTTGAACTACTCAACTCTTTGCTTGCTCATTGAAATTACCCAGGACTCACCACGAGGAAGTGGTCGCACTTTGGGTGCCACCGACGCTCCCCTTGCTTCCAATCAATGAGAGCACACATTTATGTTTCTTAGACAAGGAACAATAAAATGTTTCTTTGAATAAGAAATTGTTTGCATTGGTTTTTGATGGATGCACTACAAAGACAGGAAAATACAAAGGTGTAATACGGAAACTGGAAGAAAAATTTGGTAGACCTCTGTAATGGGATATTTGCCAATTACATTTGAATGAACTTAATTTGCGGCATTTTTTGCAAAAGTTTTTTTTTTGGGCCTGTTGGACGAAGCTAAACAACATGTTATACTTTCAAATCAGTTCAATATGAACCTATAGAATTTGTCATTGATCAGATCGATTTTGACAATAAAAATGATTTAAGTACTGAGCAACAGTAACATCATGAGATGAACAAGATAGTTTTGACTGGGAAAATATCCAAAAAATTGTGAAACAGAAGTCTAACAAAGCTTTCCCAAGCCAGATGGTTGACTACAGCAAACATAATCTTTAGACTTTAAGTTTTAAAAGAGTTCATAACTTTCGCGGTAAAAGTGTCCTTGCTCTTTTAGGATGAAGTGCAGACGAAGATAGAAGCTTTATAGATATCGATAGAAATCTGGTCAGTAGGCTACTGATCCCAATGGATATCACTTAAAGCTTTAATTGACATCAATAGAAATCCGATAGGTTATACTAATTCCAATTGATATCTGAGCCAATATTTAGAAAAGTGCCAATTTGAAGTTGGAGTTTTCTGAAAAAAAAATTTTTTTGCAGAAAAAAACTAATATTGGATTTTAAGTCTAAAGTGGGTCTAAATGCAAGAAAATAAAAGGGGGGAGGTCAAGGAAGTTATTTACCCCCTCCTTAGATTACTCACTTTTAAGCCGTTACAGATCTGATGAATGTTACAGATCTGATGTTAATATGAGTTACATATTTGAGTTTATGCTATCAGTCTTCGTTAACATCTCTAAATATGATATCATTTCCTTGCATTTTTAACATAGAATTAAGATAATTATATTAAAATATATATATTAGGCTAAAAAATCAAATTTCATTATGAAAAAGCATTTCTTGGAAATAAAAATGAGCGATAAGGTTTTTAGATAAAATAAATTATGAGATTACCAAATCCAAGCTAATAAAACATTTGTTTTGTTTTAAAACAACACACAACTTCAACTTTTTCAACACACAACTCTGCTGCTTGCTTTTCTTTAATTAGTTGCAGGAAAAATTTAATTTCTTGATCAGAAATTCAAATTTAGCATGCTAGTTATTATCTAGTTATTTAGCGAAGTTATAAGAAATTGAGGCACAAAAAAATAAATAAATTAATTAATTAAAATAATAATAATTAATTAACTTAATTTCTGCAGTGTCAATTTTTCTTATTTTACTAACTTCTATTGTTAGGTCATACAAACCACAAATGAAGCAATTGTACTAAAACTCATTGCTTTTCATTTTTTAAGAACAAAAATATTCAATATATATGGCTAAAGTATGATTTTTGCTTTTTATAATTCTGAAACGTGTGAGTTAGTTCTGTAACATATTTGCTGTTTTTCAATGTTACCGCTCTGACTGTTACCGATCTGACAAACTGACAAAGTTTTTTTTTTATTTCCGAGTCGATCGCACTAAACCAAAATCAAACACGTGGTTTTTTCACTTGTAACAAAGGACTATACTTATATATAAAATAATTTTTAAAATAATAAAAACTGCGCATTTTAGAGCGTGTTACCGATCTGATGACTCAAATGACACACATTTTATAAAATCACTTAAAAAATCTTACCTACAATTTTAGATGCAGAAATGCAAATTTTTAATTACAATTCGATAAAACTTTCCACCAGGTACTCAGTATCACGTGGTATAGGTGCAGGAAATGATTTTGGGAGCCTAAACATAGATCGGAAGTTATTGTTACCACTCTGACGGCGGAACTTGGGACACGCTTATTTCGCATCAGCTAGAAAATCAGAAATCGATTAAAACAAAAATGAAGTAAAATATTAACAAAGGGGTAAAAATAGAATCGTTTTTTGTGCAAGTGCGTTTTTTTAGGAAGTTAGAAAGTGCGCATGACCTGTTTGCATGCTAAGCTTTGCTACTTGGGACACGTTACCGATCTGATTTTTGATGTATAAACACAATATTTTCTGATGAAAAAAAAAATTTTTTTCTGATGTTATTAGATGAAATGAAAGAAAAACTTATCTTCTTTCTGGGGAAAATTGTTTTTTTAACTAGTTATTGAAATACTGGTGAAAATTCACTTGGGACTCAAATTGACACTTTTCTAAATATTAGCTCATCTGTAGAAATGAAATCATTAAGTTTAAACTTAAGTAGTAAGTCTAGGTAAAATTAGTGATGAGCTAGGAAAGTTATAATAATAATAATAATAATAATAAAAAGCAGATGATTTTAAACTTCGTAAATAAAGATAACTATAATTTTAAAATAATAAACTTCGACTGAAATTTTAACTGATAAAATTTCTGACTTTTTAAAATCTGATATTACAGATTCATAGATTATGCCAGTCATTTTTTTCCCGTTATGTTTGAAAAAAATCAATAGTTTTCTTTCAAATCATCACAGACATATGGTTCAACCATTCATTTCCAAGATATTTTTTAAAAAGATAATTAAAGAAAAACACATTTTTATTCTTTAAACTGGATACAAAAAAAATTGGCCTCTTCGTGTGTAAATTGTACATTGTGCGCATTGTGAAAAATGGAGCATTTGAAGTTCCATAAATAAGTTTGTCTTTAATCTAAGAATCATTATTTTGAGGGTCTTTTCCATACATTTCCATGTGATGCATAATGAGTCTCGATGCATATCCATTAAAATTTGAGACTTTAATGTAGTGTTATGCCCTGATATGTACAAAATCTTTATGCTGTGGCTAATTAATGCTATTACGTATAAACAGATAAATTCACTTTGTCGCAATGACACACCACCTTGTTTGAGTAGTTCTATCCCTAGTTAAAATGACCCATAGAGATCAATAGAAAGAATTTGTATGGGAGAAATGGATTACGGATATCAATACTGATAAATCAGTAGAGACCTATTGATATCAGTAACGAACAAAACAAGATCCATAGCATCTTTCAGTAATATCAATAGAACAAAACCGTAGGATCTATAGATATCAATAAAGATCCATAGCATCATAGAATTAAAAAAAAAATGTACGGGAAATGGCCAACGGATATCAATAGAGCTAAATCAGTAGAGGTCTAGTCAGTAGCGTACATAGACTACGATGCGCTCCCCCGCAAGATTTATAAGTGCGCCCCTGCCCCCTATTAAAATATAAAAAAAATATTTTCCCCGTGTAACTCATAGTGCTATTTTTATGGATCGAGAGCCCTCAATCGTCTTGCGCCCCCCCGCGCCGCGGGGGTTGCGGGGGCGCTATGTGCGCCACTGGGTCTAGTGATATCAGTAGAACAAAACCGTAGAATCTATGAATATCAATAGAGATCCATAGCATCTTGTTCAACTGATATCAGTAGACCTCTACTGATTTAGCTCTATTGATATCCGTTGGCCATTTCCACGTACAATTTTTTTTATTGATCTCTACGTGTCATTTTTAGCAGGGTAATCACATCCATTCAAAACAATGTATACTTTGCACCCTAGAAATATGCTGTTATCGATATCTATATATATATATATATAAAAATGGATGTACAAGTATGTATGTTTGTTCCTTATAAAAATCCAGTTTTCGTCGGATTTTCAACAAACTTGGCACAGAGGCTCCTTGATGCACTAGAATTCACATAGGCGAAGTTTTGAAAGTAAAAAAAGAAAAAAAAAACCCAAAAAGCTCAAAATTCAAATTTTTTGTCTCTAAATGGCCATTTTCTTTCAATTTTGAGTAGATAGAGTAAAAGAGATAAGCCTTTAAGCATATAAATTGATGATGATTAACAATGAATTATCAATTTAAGGCTCTCGTATTTCACTTTAGCATGAAATAAGTTTTTATATTCCCGTGTGGATAGAATTCATTCAAATATTTTTTAGAGCTATGTTGTATTAAAAAACACCCGGGCAACGCCGTGTAGTAATGTAGTTAATTAATAAGAGAGAAAATATAAAGAAACTTGTTTTAAAACGTATTATCAACGCTCAATCTAGAAAACAAACTAGCAAACAAGTGAGAACGCTTCAGATCCCAAAAATTGAT